>JASDQU011401154.1:0-18938 GCA_032191745.1 Picea mariana
TAGAATATGTAGACTGAACGCTGGTAACTAGCTCCTGATGTGGGACATTGATGTTCTCTACAAAAGGTGGAGTAGAGTCATCAAATAAAATATGAAAGTGATTGTCATCCCAAAAATGACAACTATCCATATACCAGTCATCACAATCTACCTCAAAATCATACCAATCATATATTTCTTGATTATATTCATCCCTAAGACCCTCCATAAGAAATCTCTCCTGCATGTTATTCAATGAATCTTGAATACTATGAAAACTATCATTGAGGATGTCTGTGAGGCTGTCTGTGAGGCCATGTACAAATGCATCCAATCTGTCATCCAATGTGTGAAACAATTGGGTTTTGAATGATTCAAGAATTTATTTTAGGTTTTGAGAATAAATAGCCATCTAAGCATCCTCTGAACTCACCCAATAAGTTATGGCAGAAAATCGCGGATTTTTCTGGAAAAACCCTAAAAAACTGTTGAAGTTAAAATGCTCATAAATTCACTTCCTGGACTTCGTTTTGGCTGATTTGTTTTTTGAAATTGGGTGAAATTGTGAGAGGAACTCAGATCTGTAATTTATTTGGGAAAATTCAGCCTCCATATGCTACAGAAATAAAAAAAATTCTCACCGTTGTCCGCGGAAAAAATCCTGAAAATTTGCAGATTTTAAAACTTCAATATCTTAACTTCCCAGAATCCGTTTCGGATGATTTGTTTTTTCAAATTGGGTGTTTTTCTGAGAGGAACTCAGATATACAACCCTTTTTGGAAAAAATTTCAAAGAAATATACCAAAAACTTCGAGAATGTCGTGGCCCTCTTTTTTTTTCTCCGAAAAAAAAATCTGCAAAAATAAAAAACAATTTCCCACAATGTCTGCCCAAGGAAAGTGCTCTGATACCACTTGTTAAGAACCAAATAGATAAATACAAAAGAACCACAACATATATAAAAGAAAAATATGCAAAATATCCTTTATTACCATCAAACCCTTATGATAGGGAAACACCATACAATGGATCCTATTATGGAAGGGATCCTCTCCTGTTCACTTGCCTCTTCAAGGGGGCATCCTTCTATTGAGCTATCGCTCCAAATACAATACTTCTCTTCATGTCTCATTACATTTCTTGAACCCCTTTATATAGTGCTACCATCACCTAAGAACATTCTAGCGGAGGAATCTTCTAAAAGTAGAACCTTCTAAGAAGTCCTATTACATTTATTATATCTAATTACCCATTTATTATATCTAACTACCATAGTGGGCCTTATTTAATAATATAGTGGGCCTAGTCCACCTTACATTGAATGACCTCCACTATTATCACTATGGGCCCTTTGCCCCCCCCCACTACCTCTCTAGCTACCTTACAATTGACTACAACACATTGCTCTGATATTTTTGACCTAGAGTAGAGCCACGGGACTATTTTCATCATTGATATGTTACCTTGCACTTAGCATATGAAATTCATCAATAGTCATTGATTGAGTGGTTTTCCATGTATTCAACATCAATACCTCTATTCACACATTGGAATTCATGCAACACCTTGGATTCCATTTTGATCATTAGTGGAATAATTGCTCATCTTTGTCAAGGAATTTCATTATTGGTTGTTACTCATAGGAGTTTTTCTTTGCGATGTTCCATCTGGCACATTTGAGAGATGTACTCAGAGGTATGTCCTTACAACTTTCGTTTGAGTCCTTAAAAATCATTATCCTTATGTTCACTTGTGTTGGATGATGGGGGATGCATTAATTCCCTCCTTCAAATGGATATCTTCCCATCAACTTCAACACATTTTCTCTACGAATGGGATTTAGAGACCTTATAGTACCTTGGAGATTACAATCACTAGTGATAGGTTCCCTCACTATCGACAGTGAAAATAAATCAATTTATTTTGATCGATAGATTCTACAAGTGTTTGATGTTAATGCATCTATTTTCACTTGATAGAATGTACTAGGTACCTCAATACCCATTATCATTATCAGTGGGTTTTTTCATTCTTATTATCAATATACATTAATGACCAGTAATCAAATGGTGTCTCCCTATTATGACCCAAGGGGAGAATATATGGGGATACATGTGTATGATATGACCCTAAGGGGGGGGAATATATGGGCATAAATGTACATGTATGTGTAAATATATATGTAATAAGGTCTACCAAATGGTAAACGGGCCTCATGTGCAAGTGCGAATAGGTATATATAGAGGTCATGTAGTCATTATTGTAGGACATGCGAATTGTGATGTATGAATATAATTGGTTATTTGGACGGGGTTCCCCTATTCTTTAAGACATTATTGTGTAAATTATCTATATTGGAGTTTTGATCCACACTCACATTTTGTACATGGTGTGTACTTATGTTATTTTATGATATTTTTACTCTTGAGCATTTGGTCATAGCTCCATTATGTATCTATTCATGGTTATGATCTATCTGACATGGATCCACTATGTATCTCTTCTATGACCATGCTCATTATTTTTATATATATACATGAATCCACTTTGTATCTTTTCATGGACATTATTATTTCTTCTACATATGCTTCATGGATCCACAATGTATTTTATTTGACATCCATGCTTATCCACACATGATCGTGGGTATACCCACCTCAAGAAGGGATTCATCTCATACCTTGTATTTTGTTGAAGGTACTTCCATGTCCAATGTTTGGTGCACTCCACCCGGCCCCACTCATCAAATTCCTCCACCATATTATAATGTGTTTCAGCCATCAATTTCCATTTTGACCTCACACATTAGGGTGAATCTATTATATCATCTTTATCCACCTCATTTAGCTAAGATGAACCTTATTGGCCTTGATGCATTCTATGATTGAGTTCGAATGAATGAATCCACTTGTAACTCTACAAAATATCCCTCCTTTGAATATAATTGTTGGTTTCCTTCACTAAGGGATAAAATAATCACGTGTTCCCTTCAATAAATGATCTGAAAAGATCTTTTAAACGACAATGGTTGAGTTATTTAGCATGTGTTAATTAACCATTTAGGAAATGAATGAAAGAGGAAGATTTAATGAAGAAACATATCATCCATTAATAAATGTACATATATGAACATAATAATAAATAACAACAAACCATAACACAAGAAATGATAACGGAGTTCGAAAATCTTGCTTACGTCTCCGAACCTTTGTCTCAGTGGGTGAGGCTTTATTATTTATTTTAAAAGGTTTAAACATACATCACAAAAGTGCCAAAAATGTTACAAAATGATCTGGTCTTGTTGTACCAAATCTATGGAACTCAACAAAACCATTGACACTTAAATTGGATGACTAGAGCTCCCATAAATGGCCCGCAAAGGTGCTCTCCTCAACAACTTCCCTACATAAAAATGGATTTGGCTCAATAATTATTCATCATAAACCTATTATAAACCTCTCCCTTGGCTTCAAGAACCCCTGGTTTATATAGATTTGAAGTTGGTAACCATCTCCCAACTTCACCCCAATATTTGGCCTAAAAAAGGCAATGACCAAAATCCCATAAAATGGCTGCAAAAATCATAAAAATATTTATAATATAGCTTTAAAAACCACTTTTTCCATAATATTAGAGGCACAACCCATTTTTATAGGGCTCCTGGTCATGTGGCGTGCTCCATCTGGCCAAGCTCTAACCTAGTAGTGCATTGGCCCCTTACTTCTCGTCCCCTGGTCGCATTGGTACCAACCATATGGTCTTGTCCTGTTCCTACACGTGCGCAATGGGATAACACTCGATCCAATGCCTTTGGTTAAGCCCTTGGTATTCAAGCTATCCCAACCGACTAGAGCTAACCCTTATCCTCCCACACTAACAGTTACAACAACGTGCATATACAGTTCCATGGGACTGAGATCCAGGGCTCATCCAAATACAACCTTCGCACCAATGGTAAAGGTCTGAACCCATTGTTATATGGGACCATTGCATGTGTTGAGGGTTAGGGGTTAGGCCCCAAACATTTTCTTCCTGGACTACACCAACATGCAAACTTAAATATAAATGGTAAGGTATACGGGGAAGCACCACTAGGTAGGCGGGCTGGTAGCTCGACCTACACCAAAACGCTTCCACCCATGCCCAAGGTCGCGGATTCAAACCTCATGGAGTCCAAAAAAAATTCATACCAATGAGCCAATGGAGGGGTGCCACGTGGAAGCCCAGGACTCGACCATGTGACACCACATTACTCATCCACCAGTACATCAAGTTTCAAATATGTATTTTCCCAACTATCCACATCATTTTCCCTGTCAGCGTGTTGACCGTATCCTGCCATGTGTAATATGGCCATCCCACATCATCAATACTGATGTGCCACGTGTCACCCTTGCAGTGGTGACACATGTCACTCCTTGATTGGTCCATGTACACCTGCCATGCCAACTACCTGTCCACTTCATTGTATGGTCATCTACCATGTGTCACCTCTAGATGCTCCCACATCAGCATGATGATGTCAACATGATGTCATGTTGAGGTCAATGTTGACTTTTTGGCATGTTGAGTGTTTGACTTTTTTCATGTTTGGTACAATGAACATATTGCGATATCTGGAGCATACGACGTCCATTTGAGCTTACTCAAGTTGCGTTGTGTTCATATCTATGAGGCCTACGCACACGTATGTTTTGAAGCCATTTTGATAACATTGATGTAATGTCCCCAAGGCCAAGCCCTGTTGTAAATCATATCTATGAAGTATAAATCTTGTTTATGAACTGTAATTCAAGTTTATAAGGTTGGTGAGCCAATTCACATAAGCTAGTGGGCTTATGTGTTATTAGGCCAGGGAGCCTAAGTGTTGAAGTTTAGGAGCCTGATTTATGTACATGTAATTATGCAGAGTATTAATACAAAACATCTCTGTGTGCAGACCAACCACGATGAATGAGTGATGGGGGACTAAGAATCCACAAAGCCTGGGTAAGGGAGAGGGGGTTGAGAGGTTGGAAGAGGGGCTAAGCTAAGGGGGATTAAACCCTTGAGAATAATACTAAATTATTACTATTCCAAAGCTGTGTAAATGTGATGTTTTATCCTAAGTTCTTTGGAAGGACGAATGACGTCCAAATGGGAAGGAACGAGCTTCATGGGTGACAAGTGTCAACCCAAGCGCATATAGTTAAAAATGTTGAGTTGATACATGATGGGGGTTCCTCCTCCATTCTACCACCGACTTTCTGAACCGAGAATCACGTATCACCTCTACAAGAATACCCTCATGCAACTCTGAAACCAAAAAAGGCCTGTGTTGATTTCTGGGGGAGCTGGTACACCCTCTGTCAAAACTGTCAAGTCTGTGTTCGACCTTCGTGTGGATTTCTTATCATGCATCCCTGAAACCTAGAACCGTGAGTCTATTCTATAGTGATGGTTGGGAAAACCGAATGTCCCATAATTGTTGAGCCTGGTTGGGTTGAAGCATCTCTCTGTCATCTGTTTGGGAAACCCATGTTTGTTGTCCCAGTTGACTATGGAAACCACGCAGTTCTTGGCTGGGTGTGGTTTGTTGTTGTTGTATGTTCATTGTTGAGCCTTGTTGTTTTTATTCTTTGTACGGGAATGAGATTAAGGAAACTGGTTGTATGACCTATGTGTAACCTCTCTCCAGGTGAGGGAGGTGATTGTTGTTGAAGAGGCAGGTTTAACAAAGCCTGTGAGAGACTCTCTCCAAGTGAGAGAGTGCACAGAGGAAGGAGAGAGATCTTGGAAGGAACCCTGTAGCTACCACAGAGCTTGAAGATTTCCAGTCCGATCTGTTGCTGAAGCCCAAGGAAAGGGAGGTTAGCAGCTGAAGGACTGTCTAGGTGACAGAGAAGGTGTATACTCCTGGGGTGGTATAGGCATGTGGGGAAGGAGAGTCTATGGGAAGTGGGCATAAGTGGTTCCTGAGAGAGAATCCTCCTTTTATGTGTATTCTTCCTGCAAACCTTACCTAGCCTAAGATTCCTTACCCGGTGGAGCTTAGTCCTAGCTCGGGGGTGACCTATTGCTGAGAGTGATGAGCAACGTGGTCTAAGGCTGGGAGGTTCATGGAAGGTCTACACGGAGTTATTGGTGTGTGATAGTTTCAAAGATAAGTGTCACTATGTTTTGTAATTCTATAATTAATTAAATTGCATACCTGTGATTCTTGCAATGTTATCACGTATTTTGTTGTGCATATGAATTATTATTTCCATTAACTCTGAAATGCTAGCAGTAATTCTGGGTTTAACTGTAATTAAGCGTTTTAAGTTCATTAGAATGAATAATGTGTTATATAAGTGTTTTTCCGCGTAGTATCATTGGTCCGACCGTGGGGTTGATGGTCAGGAACATTACAGCGTGGTATGAGATCCTAGTTTCAACGCTGAGCCTGGATGGGCCGGATAAGTGGTCTTTGGACCAAGGTTTTGAGAAGAAATTGTGTCTGGAGGACTAATTTCAGACCTCAGAATGTTTCTGAGTTTCAATGGACTACATGACCGTGTTACAAAGCTCGAGAGGTGTAGCGGTATTATAAAACCACAACTGGCATGGTATATGGCCACGGGGAGAGAGAGAATTCCACACCAGAAGTGTTGGATCCATAGAATCTGTTCGGGAGGAAAGGAGAACCCTCACAACCATCAAATATGGAGAATGTGCACAAGTTTTAAAACCCTTTGGAGTAGCACAGGAGTGTGGAAATTGTGATACGGGAAATCCCAAATTCGTCAGAACCATCCATTAGAAAGGACGCATGGAGAGAGATCAACCTTTCGCTGACTCATGACTTGAAATGGTCTAAGGGTGAGTTCGTGAGAATTCATGAAATGTGAATTCACGATTAGATCACAACCGTCAATCTAAGAGAGATCTAGACCATTAATTGTCCAGGAAGAAATTGACATTTTGGGAATAGGGAGGACGAAGATGGAAAATCCTTCGACCTCATGACACACAAAATCCCGATACACGAAATGCTGATGAGATGTGAGTCGTTAGATTGTGGGGAATCAGGACCGTTGGATCAAGTAGATGATAGACCATAATTTTGTAATTTCGGTAAACAAAAGTTCGAGATGTGTGGATGCACGAACTCCTTATGCTCAAAACTCTGAAACAAAAAGTGAAAGTGGTGGGGCCCCATGACATCGTTGGGAGTGAGGTGGACCTTCTTAAGGACACCATGTGTGACTACCCTAGTGGGTGACAGATGTGCTGTGGGCCTGGAGGGTAAGGAAATCGAATTTTTGGAAGTGGGGGGTTGGAGAGAGAAGCGAGTATGAGAGCCTCGAGGACCGAAACCCTGAAACCCAAAGTCCCAATGTCCCAAAATCTTCGAAGACGGAAGAACCATAGCAGATTTTAACCGTTGGATGTTTGGTAAATGTGGACCATCGATCCACTCAATTTACGCGAATTCGGTAAATCGAAACTCCGAAAGATATATGTGTGTGCCTTAAACTCTTCAAAGGTCGAAAGCCCGAGTAGCACCTAGTAGTCTAGCATTTGGTCAGGATGTTTGGTTATGAGGGTAGGGAGAAAGAGGGAGCTATCACCCAAAAATTACAGAGTTGAGCAGAACTCGGAAGATTTGTGAAGTCGAAGCGTTTTCTTAAATCGGAATGGTTTTGAATGTGTGGAATTTTCTAAGAATGATGACCTGGCAAATCCTTGTTGTCTGCACGTGTGTTTGCAAAAGATTAGAAAGTGCCATAACCTAATAGGGTTGTTGAGAGAAGAGAATGGAAGAGGTGTGGATTGCCTCCAATTCAGAGAGCGAAAGAGAAGGAAGGAATTTCAACTTGGGATTCGAAGGGTCAAACTCATGGGAAAGGAAAAGAGATGAATAAGGAAGGACATATGATGAAAATCATTGAAATATTGCAGAGAGATGCCCAGGCTCGCCGAGATGATAGCTGAAATCTCATGAAAGTCAAGGATAGGCAAGGTGAATTTAACTTAAGGATGTTGAAGAGTCTAGAAAGAATAGAAAAGAAATTGAAAAAGGAGAGTGACTCAAGAAAGAGAGAGAGTCTCAGGACCCCTGAGAGGAAAATAAGATCAAGGAGTGTCAGCAGACATCGTCGTCACTCCCCAAAGAATTCCAGCAGGGAAGCACACAGTAGTTCAAAACCATCTCCTACCGGAAAGCACAATAGATCTAGGATGGATGAATTGAAAGGGGAAATGAACAAGATCAAGCCTCCAATGTTCGATGGAGAACATAAGAAGGATGAAGATGCAAAAACTTGGTTTCTGGGTATGAGGAAATACTTTCAACTGCAAAATTATTCCTCTCATGGAGAGGGTAGGATTGTCATGTATCAACTGAAGGGAAAGGCATCAATATTGTGGGATCAACTTCTGTAGGTGCAACACATCAGGGAAAGGGACATCACATGGAAAGAATTCAAGAGGTATTTCAAGAGGAAATACTTAACTAAAAGATATTATGATAGAAATATGAAAGAGTTCTTTGAACTCAAGATGGACAACAATACCATTGATGAGTATGAATGAAAGTTTTTGTAATTACTGAAGTATGTTCTGTTCAACAAAGATGAGTCTGTCAAGATTCAGAGCTACCTGATTAGATTACCACCTCCTATTGGGGATAAGATTTAGTATGATGACCCAAAGACTATGGAAGAAACGATAAGAAGAGTGAAGTGCTTATTTGAACAACAAAGAGAAAATCCTACCTTTCGGAAGGCTTGGGATGACCAGAAAAAGTTCAAGAAAGAACAGAGGCAGAAGGGAAATAAACCACCCTTTTTTAGAAACAGTCCTCAAGGATAGTTGTCTCTTAGAGAACCTAGGAAGGTTGAAGTGGGTGGGAAAATGTCAAGGCCCCCACCTGTGGAATGTTGGGGTTGTAAAGAAAACCATAGGTACAAGGATTTCCCCCACAGAAATGATAAAGTAAGAGTTCTCCACAATGTTCACCAGGTTGAAACATTGGAGGACATGGGTAGTAGAATTCCAAGGATCTAGGAAGCCTTGGACAACAAGCAAGCTGAGTATCAGTCGCACATGATTGAAGTAGAAGGTATGATAAAAAACCAACCATTTACTATTTTAGTTGATTCAAGGGCTAGACATAGTTATATAGACCCTAGAGTGGTACAAAGTTTGCATTTGATAAGAAGCAAACACGAAAGTCTTGGTTAGTACAACTAGCTACAGGAACCAAGAGGAAAGTCACGGAGTTAGTCAAGTCATGTCCTGTAGACATGAATGGATTGAGCATGAAGGTCGATGATTGTCTAATTGGGATGGACTGGTTGGACCAGTGCCATTCCATCTTGGACTATCGGAATAAGGAATTCACTTGCTTATATGAAGAAGGGAATCATAGATCCGTCCAAGGAATTCCTATAGTTGTTACTGTTAGAGAAATCTCAACAATGCAGCTGAAGAAGTGCTACAGAAAAGGCTATCAATTATTTGCATCCCATGTGGGGGAAACGCCTAAGGATAAGGTGTCAAGTATTGAGGATCATGAGGTACTTAAAAAGTTTGAAGATGTATTCCAGGAAGTACCTGGACTACCTCCGAAAAGGGATATCGATTTTTCTATGAACTTGATGCTTGGAGCAGCTCCAGTGTCAAAGGCTCTATACAAGATGAGTATGCCAGAACTGAAAGAGTTGCAACTGTAGCTTGAATAACTTATGAAGAAGGGGTATATATTCCCAATCGTATCACCTTGGGGTGCCTCGGTCCTGTTCGTAAAGAAGAAGGATGAAATGCTGAGATTGTGCATCGATTTCAGGCAATTGAACAAAGTAACGGTGAAGAACAAGTATCCTCTGCCGAGGATTGATGATCTCTTCGATCAGTTGAAGGATGCAAAGATCTTTTTGAAAATAGATCTAAGATTGGGATATCACCAAGTAAGAATAAAAGATGAAGACATCAACAAGACCGCCTTTAGAACAAGGTATGGTCATTATGAGTTNGAAATGCTGAGATTGTGCATCGATTTCAGGCAATTGAACAAAGTAACGGTGAAGAACAAGTATCCTCTGCCGAGGATTGATGATCTCTTCGATCAGTTGAAGGATGCAAAGATCTTTTTGAAAATAGATCTAAGATTGGGATATCACCAAGTAAGAATAAAAGATGAAGAAATCAACAAGACCGCCTTTAGAACAAGGTATGGTCATTATGAGTTCACAGTGGTGCCATTTGGACTGTCAAATGCACCCGCTGTTTTTATGAGCTTGATGAATGGAGTATTCAGGGACTATCTAGACAATTTTGTCGTCGTCTTCTTGGATGACATTATGGTGTATTATAGGACTGAAGAATAACACGAACAACATTTGAGGATGGTGTTGCAAGTGCTAAGAGAGAACCAACAAGTTGAGAAAGTGCTCATTTTATCAGAACTAGATCCATTACTTGGGACATATTATCTCGAAGGATGGGATAGTGATAGGCCCTGAGAAGATTGAAGCCATTAGATAATGGTCAGCGCCAAGGAACGTAATGGAAGTTAGATCCTTCATGGGATTGGCTGGTGATTACAAAAGTTTCGTCGTAGGGTTTTCCAAGATAGCTCACCCTATCACTTCCTTACAAAGAAAGGGGAAACAGTTTCACTAGACAGAGGGATGTGAGGAAAGTTTCCAGCGATTGAAGCAGTTGTTAAACATTGCTCCAATCCTAAGGATTAAAAATCCAAATGCAGATTTCATAGTATGCACTGATGCATGCAAAGAAGGACTGGGAGGGGTCCTCAGTTATAATGGATTCATAATCTGTTATGATTCCAGGAAATTAAAAGAGCACGAGAAGAACTATGCAACCCATGACTTGGAGTTGGTAGCCATAGTCCATGCTCTAAATAAATGTAATCATTACCTCATGGGAAGGAGGTTTGAACTTAGAACAAACCATAACGGTCTGAAATATTTGTTTGATTAGCCAACCTTAAATGCTAGACAAAGTAGGTGGCTGGAATTTTTGTGTGAGTACGACTTTGAGATCAAGCATATCAAAGGAAAAGAGAATAAAGTGGTTGATGCACTCAGCAGGAGGGTGCATGAATTACATGCTACAACCATTAGCATGTATCAGATTGATATTAAAAGAAGAATTTTGGAGGCTACAAATGTAGATCTGCAGTACAGAGAATTGGTAGCCAAGCTACAGGAGGGTAAGATCCTACAGAAGATGGAAATTTATAAATTGGAAACAGATTGAATACTATTGTATAGGAACAAAATTTTTGTACCTAATGTCCAGTGCTTGAAACAGATGATTTTGCAGGAGATGCATAATGTGCCTTATGCAGGTTACCCTGGATATCAGAAGACAGTAGCAGCGGTCAAGAGCCATTAATTTTGGTTGGGTATCAAGAGAGAGATCGTTGAATACATCGCCAGATGTATGGAGTGCCAGAAAGTTAAAGCTGAGCATAGGCACCCAGGAGGGTTGCTGCAACCTTTACCCATTCTTGAGTGGAAGTGGGTAGTAACGATGGATTTTATTGCGAAATTGCCCAGAACAGCCAAGCTGCATGATTCAATCATGGTGGTGGTGGACAAGCTTACAAAATCTGCCCATTTTATTCCACTGAAAACTACTCACAAGGCAATAGATGTTGCTGATATTTTCATAAAGGAAGTGGCACGACTGCATGGAATTCCTAAAACGGTTGTGTCCGAAAGAGACCCGAAATTCACCTCGAATTTATGGAAAGGATTGTTCAAAGGATTTAGAATGAATCTGAACTTTAGTATAACTTATCATCCTGAGTCTGATGGACAGACAGAGAGGGTAAACAGAGTAGTAGAAGACATACTAAGAATGTATGTGATGGACAAACCATTAAGATGGGAAGACTACCTACACTTGGTAGAATTTGCCTACAACAATGGGTATCATGCATTGTTGAAGATGAGCCCATTTGAAGAACTTTATGGAAGAAAGTGCAATACTCCAATGAGTTGGGATAATCCAGCTGATAGAACAGTAGTTGGGTCAGAGTTGCTCAAGGAGATGGAGGACTAAATGATAAAAATTAAGCAAAATTTGAAAGCTGCCCAGGACAGGTAGAAAAGTTATGTTGATAAGAACATAACCCACAGAGAGTTCAAATTGGGTGATCATGTTTTCCTGAAAGTGAAAGCTAACAGGAGTTCCCTGAAGCTGGGAAGTTGCGCCAAGTTGGCAGCCAAATTTTGTGGGCCATTTGAAATCCTGGAAAGGATTGGGCCAGTTGCATATATTCTTGCATTACCTTCATCCATGACTATACATAATGTGTTTCATCTTTCATTTCTTAAAAAATATATACCAGATGCTAATCATGTTATTGATTGTAATGTGATTCAGGTGGTGGAACAAGAAGGTGTCCTACAAGTGCATCATGTGCGCATATTGGACAGGAAAAAAAAATATCTACGGAATTGAGCTATAAGGATTGTAAAGGTCCAGTGGACCTAGTACGGTCCTGAGGATGTGACATGGGAGCATGAAAATGTTATGCAGGCAGAGTACCCGCATCTTTTTGAAAATTTTGGAAAAGCTTACAGATGTAGTGTAATGTTGCACTGAGGACAGTGAAAAAATAAGGGGAGGGGATTGTAATGTCCCCAAGGCTGATCCCTATTGTAAATCATATCTATGAAGTATAAAGCTTGTTTATGAACTGTAATTCAATTTTATAAGGCTAGTGAGCCAAGTCATATAAGCTAGTGGGCTTATGTGTTATCAGGCCAGGAGCCTAATTTTTGTACATGTAATTATGCACAGTATTAATACAAAACATATCTGCGTGTAGACTGACCGCAATGAATGAGTGATGGGGAACTAAGCATCCACAAAGCTTGGGTAAGGGAGAGGGGGCTGAGAGGTTGGAAGAGGGGATAAGCTGAGGGGGATTAAACCCTTGAGAATAATATTAAATTATTACTATTCCAAAGCTATGTAAATGTGATATTATATCCTAAGTTCTTTGGAAGGATGAGTGATGTCCAAATGGGAAGGAACGAGCTTCATGGGTGACAAGTGGCAACCCAAGCGCATGCAATTAAAACTTTTGATTTGAGCCATGATGGGGGTTCCTCCTCCATTCTACCATCGAATGTCTGAACCGGGAATCCTCTATGACCTCTGCAAGAATACCCTCATGCAACTCTGAAACCAAAAAAGGCCTGTGTTGATTTCTAGAGGAGTTGGTACACCCTCTCTCAAAACCATCGAGTCTGTGTTTGACCTTCGCGTGGATTTATTATCACGCATCCCCGAAACCCAGAACCATGAGTCTGTTCTGTATGGATGGTTGGGAAAACCGAATGTCCCATAATTGTTGAGCCTAGTTGGGTTGAAGCGTCTATATTTCATCTGTTTGGGAAACCCATGTTTGTTGTCCCAGTTGATTGTGGCGGCCACACAGTTCTTGGTTGGGTGTGGTTTGCTGCTATTGTATGTTTGTTGATAAGCCTTGTTGTTTTTCTTCTTTGTATGGGAACTAGATTAAGGAAACCGGTTGTATGACCTGTGTGTAACCTCTCTCCAGGTGAGGGAGGTGATTTTTTTTGAAGAGGCAAGTTTTACCAAGCCTGTGAGAAACTCTCTCCATGTGAGAGAGTGCGCGAAGGAAGGAGAGAGCTCCTGGAAGGATCCCTGTAGCTGCCAAAGAGCTCGGAGATTTTCGGTCCGGTATATTGCTGAAGCCCAAGGCAAGGGAGGTTAGTAGTCGAAGGACTGTCTAGGTGACAGAGAAGGTGTATACTCCTGGGGTGGTACAGACATGTGGGGAAGGAGAGTCTGTGGGCAGTGGGAATAAGTGGTTCTTGGAAGAGAATCTTCCTTCTTTTACGTGTATTCTTCCTGTAAACCTTACCTAGCCTAGGATTCCTTACCCAGTGGAGCTTAGTCCCAGCTCGAGGGTGACCTAGTGCTAAGAGCGATGCGCAGTGTGGTCTAATTCTGGGAGGTTCATGGAAGGTCTACACGCAGTTGGTGGTGCATGACAGTTTCAAAGATAAGTGTCACTATGTGTTGTAATTCTGTAATTAATTAAATTGCATACCTGTGATTCTTGAAATTTTATCACATATTTTGTTGTGCATATGAATTATTGTTATTTCCATTAACTTTGAAATGCTAGCAGTAATTATGGGTTTAATTGTAATTAAGCGTTTTAAGTTCATTAGAATGCATAATGTGTTACAAAAGTGTTTTTTTGTGTAGTAGCGTTGGCCCGACCATGGGGTTGATGGTTGGGAATGTTACATTTGACTTTTAGGCCTTCCTGGGCCCATTTTGGTCCTGAGATCTAATTTTGGATCACACCTCCCCACTAAACACCTTTTGGTCCTCAAAAGGTTACTGACCAGTCATCAAGTGCGGGATAGGCCACCCGACTTGTTCTCTTTTTTTAAACTCTATCCTGTGCACCTGTCTCATCAAGATCAACTATAATACAATCATGATTATTGACAGCATATTGTTAGCCATTTGTACCTTGTCACATCTTACTGAAGCCACTATCATCCATGTAGACAACATTGCTAATGATAGCATAAAAAATATGACTGCAAATGAGTTGATATGTTTGTAATACTTTCACAACATTAGCTTATCTTGAAGCAAAGTGTGATTTATTTTCCATTCTACAATCATCTCATGTTCTTGCTTAAGATCGATTACTTGTTTTGAAAAAATTATAGGTGTGTTTCTTTCATGAGCCGCCTTTCTTAATTGTTCCATAGTTTGAAGAGATTTATTTTTCTTTAAATAATGAGCATGAACGATATATTATTGATATACTTTGGTTAAATGATATTGATTCTTTTCCCTGTATAATATTTCCTTACGATCATATAAGTAAAGACTCCCTAAGACCATTCCACATTCACTTAGTGGCACTACATCACATATCACCTCGTCCACAAACTTAGATTAAATTGCAAATTTTAATGTGCATTGCCTTGTTATGTGCAATTGATGATTGTTGCTTATCCATTTAAGTGTCTAAGGCTTATGATGTATCTGTGTTTTTAATCCCAATTGTTTAACCAATTCCTCTGAAATTAAGTTATATTGAGATCCACTATCTATCAATGTGTTGACCTTAGTATGTCTCATAATGACCCTAATATGAAATAATTTACTACTAGAATCAAATCCATCACCCATTTTACCTTCAAGCCAACCAATGAGACGTTAGATTCATCACCTGAATCCGATCCCAAGACTGTTGGTCATGTTGTTGCTGCAACTGTTTGCCTCCCTTTCTTCTCTTTGAACCACTTTCGTCTCTTCTCAGGATGCAATTGCCAACAACGGTCCTCATCATTCCCTTCTTTCTTGCAATGCTTGAAAGAGGGATTCTCTTCCTTTCTTGCCAATGAAATTTCCGTCTTTCCATGTCACTTCCTTTTGTCCTCTTTCCTTGAAGATGATTCCCCTAATACACCAACCAATGTTTTCCCTGCTTCAATGTATGTCGCTTGAAAAAAAACCTCATCAATATTAGTAGGTCTAAACATGAATACAATGTTACGAATATGTGTAGGTAAACCTCCTATATACTTCATAAGAGTTTCTTGGGTATGTAAAGGAATATCTAACATCAATGCCATTTTACGAAATTCATCGGTGTATTCTTGCACTGTTTGTCCTTTTCTTAGTTTAATAGATTTCTATTCAATTAATGATTTCTCTTTATAACCCAAAGGATAGAATTGCTTTCTAACTGCAGAAATAAAACTTTTCCATGATGGAAATACATTACCCACTTGTTGCGTGCCATTTTGCAACTTGCTTTTCCACCAAATGAGTGTTGTGCCTATAAGTCTAAGCGATGCCAACTTGATCTGAGTTGCCTCATCCTTGATTTGTTGCAAACTACGATAAAACTCCATCTGTCTGCCCCATTTATCAAATATTTTTTCATTTACTTCACCATCATACATGGGTAATTCGAATTTCACATCAAGTTTTAGTAAAGACATTTCTTGTTTATGCTTATGGACATGTTTTCTTTCGGTGCTTTTAGAACTTGAACTTGAAGAAGAAAGAGAAGAAGGAGGTGAAGGAGGAATTTGAGGAGGATCTTCTCCTTCTTCAATTTTGACCTTTGAAGATTCACCCAAATTCAGTATCTTCCATTCCAATTAATCTTCATACAAAACCTTCATCATCTCTAACATGGAGAAGAAAGTTTTTCGTAACTCTTTCTCATCTTTGAGAAAGTCCCTCTTCTGATGCCATCTTCTCACTTTGAGAAGTTCTCTTTCTCAATCCAATCAATGGATTCTCTTCAAAAAGCTCGCCTTCACCACGATGTAGGTTTTCCTTGGTTAACATGCAAACTTAAATCCAAACGTCAACTAGCTCTGATACCACTTGATCTGAAAAGATCTTTTAAATGACAATGGTTGAGTTATTTAGGATGTGTTAACTAACCATTTAGGAAATGAATGAAAGAGGAAGATTTAATGAAGAAACATATCAGCCATTAAGCAATGTACATATCTGAACATAAGCATGAAGAACAATAAAACATAACATGAGAAATGATAATGGAGTTCGGCAATCTCGCCTACATCTCTGGGCCTTTGTCTCAGTGGGTGAGTCTTTCTTATTTCTTTTCAAAGATTTAAAAGTACATCATAGCAGTTCCAAAAAATAATTTAGTCCTTTTCAACCAAATCTCAGTAACCCAAAAAAATTGACGGCACTTAAATCAAATGACTGGAGCTCCTAGAAATAGCCCGCAAAGGTGCTCTCCTCAACAACTTCCCTGCATAAAAATGGCTTTGGCTTAATAATTATTCAGCATAAACATGTTTTGAACCTCTCCCTTGGCTTCAAGAACCCCTGGTTTATATAGATATGAAGTTGGTAACCATCTCCCAAACTCACCCGAAGATCTGGCCTCAAAAAGGGCCCAATATCCCCAAAAATGACCAAAATSCCATAAAACTACTGCAAAAATCATAAAAATATTTATAATATAGTTTTAAAAACCACTTTTGGCATAATATTAGGGGTGAAACCCATTTTTCTAGGGATCCTGGTCATGTGGCACGCTCCATGTGGCCAAGCGCTAACCTGGTAGTGTGTTGGCCCCTTACTTCTCGACCCCTGGTCGCATTGGTACCAACCATATGGCCATTTCCTGTTCCTACGTGCACAAAATAGGCTAAGCCCTTGGTCCAATGCCTTTGGTTAATCCCCTGGTCAGCAGGCTAGCCCAACCGACCGGGGCTAACCCTTATTCCCCCACGCTAATAGTTGCCACAATGGGCATATACAGTTCCATGGGATTGAGATCTGGGGCTCATCCAAATCCAACCTCCATGCCAATGGTAAAGGTCTAAACCCATGGTTATATGGGACCATCGCATGTGCTAAGGGCTGGGGGCTAGGCCCCAGCCCTATTCCGCCCTGACTAGACCAGCATGCAAACTTAAATATAAACGGTAAGGTATATAGGTAAGCACCACTAGGTAGGTGAGCTGGTAGCCCGACCTACGCCAAAATAATTCTGCCCATGCCTGAGGTTACGGGTTCAAACCTCATGGAGTCCAACAATTTTTCATACCAATGAGCCAATGGTGGGGTGCGACGTGGTATCCCAGGATTGGGCCATGTGGCACCATGTTACTCGTCCACCTGTACGCCAAGTGTCAAATCTGGATTTTCCCAGCTGTCCACATCATATATCCTGTTAGTGTGTTGATTGTACCCTTCCACGTATTCCATGTATCATACAATCATGCTACGTCATCAGTACGGATGTGCCACATGTCACCCTTGCAGTGGTGACATGTGTCACTCCTTGATTGGTCCACATATACGTACCACATCAACAACCTGTCCATGCCACTGTACGATCACCTAGCATGTGTCACCTCCATATGTTTCCACGTCAACATGATGATGTCAGAATGACGTCATGTTGACATCAATGTTGACTTTTTGGCCTATTGACCATTTGACTTTTGGCCTATTTGGCAAAACGAATAGATCGCGATATATGGAGCATACGACGTATGTTTGAGCGCATTCAAGTTGTGTTAGGTTCGTATCAGCGAGGCCTACACGCACGTCTGTTTTGAATCCATTATGAGAAATTTTATTTTTAGGCCTTCCTGGACCCATTTTGGTCTCGAGATCCAATTTTGGATCAAGAAAGGAGTGAGTGTGTGCCTTCAAGAGTCAATACAAAAATATAAATCATTAAAATGACACACTCCCATGTGGAGTTTATGGAAAAATAATTTCCATAACTTCCTAATTCCTTTCAGAAACAATCTTGACCATATTGATATGGTATAAATAAGACCTCAAAGTAAGAAACTTAGTATACAAGCCCTGTGATACCAAAGTTATCATATCATCCCAATTAGTAAAAAAGAAAATTATTGTGGTTGTTATGACCAATATCCCCTTGGGTATTCCCATTCTTAGTTTTTTCCATCTCCCACCTTCTAAGATATACATCTAATACATCATTGTCTTTCTCTTATTCATGTAGAGTAGAATACTGGAGGTCAAGTAGTCCTAAGTGGCCTAGGGAAGGAGGAATCTAGACAACGGTTACATCAATGTCGACAGTGAAAGTTAGGTATAATACATTGTACTAATGATTTTCATAATAAAAATGGAGATCTCTCTTCTCACCCCCGTGCTAAATATTGTGTAAGAGCCCATGGGACCTAGCCCTTGCCCGCGTGAGGGTTGGGGCGATGTTGGGCATCGCCCCCATGTTATACATGTTATATATATATATAGTTATAAATAATATAACTATATATAATATATAGTTATATTATATATACCTATATATAATATAATTATATATTATGTTTTTTTTTTTTTTAATTTTAATTAATTTTCATTCGTTTACGAAAAATTTTAATTATTTTTTTGTAATTTTACGTTTTTTTCCATT
>JASDQU011401154.1:20593-44241 GCA_032191745.1 Picea mariana
CTAACACACCTGATTGTAGTTAGTTAGTTGGTTATTTCATAATTTAGCTATTTATCTATTTTGGTTTGAGAAAGGTTTCTTATTCTGTGTTTGTAGGTTGTGAAACATGTGGAAGGAGAAAGAGGATTGGAGCAAGGACAGTTTGTGCATCTGGTCTCCAACCATCAGTTTACTAAGTAAGTCCTCTAGATACCTTGGAATTTTTTCCTGAACTATTGTAGACCAAGCTAGGAGAAATAAGGTTGTTATCTTCAATTTTCAACCTATTATGATTTCACCCTAGTATTAGGATAATGTTTTCTTATCCATAACAATATTTGCATCAATATACCACCACCCATCTTTCTAACCATATTCATGAGTGGAGGTGTTGACATAGGCTCATCAGAGCCACGATTCCCAACCTGTGTCTTGCAGATTGGTTCACCAAGTCTCTATTACATCCCATCACTTAGGATGTTGATATGTCAGGGGCAGTGAGTGAGGAGAGGGCTATACTTTGTGCCAACATTTGGATATTTTATACTCTCACTTTGGCACTTTATGTGATATCATTCCTCATCCTATGAGGCCATTGAATGATCCTCACAAGAAAAACCCAGGACTACATGTTGATGGAATGGTTGGTTCCATTTCCAGTGTATCTATGGGCTAGTTGACTAGATAGTTGGGCAAATTTACTCTTTCATCAAACCCACCAACTATTTTTCCCATTGCTCAAATTGATATGGTCCCTACTCAAATATCCAAGGTGAATTCAATGTAGTCTACAAAATCAAATAATCCTTATCAAATTGGAGGAAAGAACAAGAATAAAATGAAAGATTCTAATAATGAGTAGGGGACTCAACAAACCCAAAACACTGCTAGTGGAGGCACTAAAGAGAAGAAGAAGAACATGTTTCCCTACAATATTTGTGGAGATGATCATCTTACTCATCATTTCCCAATAATGGATGAGATTTATGAGAATTTTTACCAAAACAAAGATTCATAGTGGCATATTGTGTTGACTAATCAATTCCCTCCATAAGGAGCATGGTAGGTACCCCTTAGCAAGGGGTTTCATCATCAAGTGACCAAGTGTTCTTGTGTTACTAGATTGGTTCTTTTATAGACATGAGATAATAATTATGAGAATCCTGAGAGTGGTTCTTCAAATAAGTATGTTTTCCCTCTTCCCAGCTGGGTGACTCTCTTGAGATAAAAAATCCATCACTTGATACAATGCTTCTCCTGCCAAAGGGTGTTTTTTGTAAATCAACACAAAATCCTAACACACTAGCCTCCCATAATTATAGTATTGTGAATGATTTGGCCTAGGAACCATGTGTCATGTCTTCTCTCAAAGTTCTACAAAGTTGTCCCACAATTGCAAGGAATTGTTTTCATCTATAGGCAAGGCCAACCCTTCAGATTCTAATGTAATTATATTTGAAATGGACCAGATTCGACATAAGCTTTCCCACAAGATAAGATTTTAAATTCAATTGATTGTATGTGGGAAAAATATCTTCCAAACTGTTGTTGACGAAGGAGCCTCTACTTGTATAATTTCCATGTCATGTTGGAAGGATATCGACTCTCTAGAGATCAATCCTTCTAACCCATGCTGAAGGCATTTGATGGAAATAATTTTTATCCTCATGGGATCCTTCCTAAGTTTCCCATAGAGTTAACTGGTAACACTATTTTGGTGGAAGTTTAAATGTCGATACCTCTCTTTAGTATAATATTCTACTAGGGAGTAGTTGGTTATACACAATGATGGCTAGAGTCTCATTGGTCTTTAGAGTTCTTCTCTTTCCTCACCAAGGGAAAATAGTGACTATCTATTGACTTGTGTGATTAACACCTAAACTTAGGGCCAACATGGTAACTAATTTCCATTTATTAGTGATTCTACAAGTGCCTACCTATGCGACCAGTCACTAACTGCACCATCGGTATCCCACGAACACCCCCATAACCTTCTAGATTTGATTAGTTTCGAGGATATCAATGTTGGGTGAGTTTTCAATATCACATCAATTTGTATATTTTATGAGATACCTGCATAGAAGATCTAGCTAACAATGAAACATACACAACTTGCAATCGTGGATGAAGAGATAAGACAAAAATTGGAGAAAAGAATGAAAGAATTTATATTATATGAGTAAGAGAATGTTACAATAAAAGTGATATACTCAATATGACCCAACTAAATCACCATAGTATCCAAGATAATGTGAATTTGGAGTGTTGTAGTGAGATGTGACACACAATGGCAATCAGTGGAGTAAAATGCCACCTAGTCCTAGTTAATTGGCCATGCGGTCGTCAATTAACTAGATCAACAAGAGTGAAATGAGGAGGATATCACTCGCACATGTGGAATTCACTTTAATGGTGATGATCCCAAGTTTATCATGCAACACTTGGTGATAAATCCAAGGTTGACATGTAACACTTCACTCAGCTAGTCTAACTAAAATGTAAATGAGGATTGAATGGAGCGTATGTGGCACCCTTGTCTAGGGGAGAATATTATCAATGAGGGGAGAATATCTCAGACTAAGGGATCCTCAACATATCCAAATAAACTTAGGAGAGGAAAATGAAAGGAAAATCCTAGGTGTGTGTAATATCTCCAATACCCCCCTTGAACACTACTAGGGAGTATACATAATGAATGGGTCCCAATAACAAAGGCCATGTTAGGTACCCATGAATAATGAAATTAATGAACAATGAAATAAAGTGAGGAAAGAGGAAAAATCTCATGGGAAAACCCACCCCCTCAAAATACAATGTATCAAAAGAATAGAAACACGATTGCTAGGAAACTGCATCCTTCACTCCAACATGATTGCGTAAACTATGGATTTTTTTTTCAGTGAAAGTATTGATGAATATGTCAACAATCTGCTCAGCAAAAGGGAGGTACAAAAAATAGATGATCTTGTCATGAACCAACTCCCTAATAAAATGAATATGGATCTCGATATGTTTTGTCCATTTTCTCTGTACTGGATCTCGATATGTTTTGTCCATTTTCTCTGTACTGGATCTCGACAAAATTTGAGTGCACTCTGGTTGTCACACCAAATCACAATTGGACAGTGGAACTGAATGCCAAGATCATTGAGGGAGTTCATTACCAATAGTGTTTGGATGGTGACCTTGAATTCTCCCCTGTACTCAACCTCTACTCAATATAGAGAAATAGTTGGCTACATTTTTCTCGACCAATAGATTAGGTTAGATCCCAAAATCAACATGTACCCAGAGGTGGAATTGCGATCAGTGCCATCACCAACCCAATCAGAATCAGTGAATCCTATGATATCCAACTTGCAACTTGATTCATAGTGGATACCATAACTGTTGGTGCCTCGATTGTATCTAAAGATGTTCTTGGCAGCCTTCCAATGTTACTCATGAGGCTCCTGTATGTACTTGKATATGACCCATAATGCATAGGATATGTATGTTTAGGTGTGGGTGAGATATAAAAGGCTCCCAACAAGATGTTGATACAAGGTGTTGTCCACCACTAGTGTATCCAAACCATCCTCAAGTCTAACCCCAGATAAGAAGGGTGTAGGTGCAGACTTATAGTCTGTCATGTGGAATCTCTCCATGAGATCCCTAGTATACTTAGTCTAAGATAGCTTGATTCTTGAAGCATCCTTGCTGATATCGAGACCAATAAAGAAATGGAGTGGACCCAGTTCCGTCATTGAAAATATGTCATGAAGAATTCCCTTAACCACAACAATCTCTGAAACCAAGTTGACGGTGATCAAAAGATCATCCACATACATGACTAGGATTAGAAGTGAGTTAGTGGTCCTCAACATGTAGACATTGGGATTTTCTTTGCATATGAAAAAATTCTTTGAGAGCAAGTAGGATTCCATATTAGGTGCATGCTTGAGTCCATAGAGTGACGTTTTCAGTCGACACACTAAAGATGAATTATGTATGAATCCATGTGGCCACTCCATATAAATATACTATGAGAGATCCCCATGAAGAAAACCATTCTTCACATCCATCTGAAGTACTTCCCATCCCCTGGGTACTCCAATGGAAAGGGAATACTTGATAGAATCCAACTTTTCTACTGGAGAAAATGTCTCATCATAGTCAATCTTATGGATCTGTTGAAATCCATTAGAAACCAATCGTGCCTTATATTTTCTCACATGTATGTTCATTTCCTTTTTGGTCTTGTAGACCCATATGCATCTGACAAGCTTCTCGTCTGAAGGAAGTGGAACCAAATCCCAAGTCTAGTTCTTGAGGAGAGAGTTGTATTCCTCCTGCATGGATTCTTCCCAGAAGGGGTTCCATCTAGCCTATTTGTAGACCTGTGGGTATGAAGATTGAACCATATAACAATGCAAGGGAATTGTGGGTTCAGTGGAAGTGAGTACATGAAGAGAATCCTCAAACTGAAATATAGTCCTCCTTAGATTTTTTGGATCACCAGTAAGGTCCCCAGCATCTTAAAGTGTGGACTATGCCCACTTGAGCATCTACTCTATCTCCTCATCTTCATGTATTGACTCTGCATCTGAATTCTTTGATTGTGCATCTATATCCTCTGAATCCTTCAACTTCGTATCAAAACTCAGATATGTAGTGTAATCCGAATGTGTGGACCCATCATTCACAACTGGTGGAACAAAAAAATCCTCTACATGTCGCTCATGTGGATCATGCCATGGACTTTCCTCGAAATGGACATTGCACTGAATGATGAGATGGTCCCTAGAGGGATCAAGTAATTTGTATCCCTTCACATTATCGGGATAAACGAAAAAGATGCATGGGTGACTCTGTGGATCTAATGGTTTCCTCTTCTTAGAGGGAATGCAGAACCATGCATGTTATCCAAAGATATGGAAGTGGGTGACTTCTGGTTTGTTGCCTCTCCTAGGATGAAAAGGAATCATGTCCTAACATATTTTTGAGGATATTTTCTTTGAATGTGATTGGCATAGTTAAGTGCCTCATCCCAAATCTTGGGAGGAAGTGTCTTTTCACATAGCATGCAACTAGCCATCTCTTTGATTGATATGTTTTTCCACTTAGAAACCCAATTTTGTTGTGGATTATATGGTACTTTGTGCTCCAACTGTATCCCAGCCTAAAGACAAATATTTTCAACATCTCTGCTTACATACTCCCCCCCATTATCTATATGGAGGGATTTGATATTTCTCCCTGATTGAGTCTCAACAAGAGCTTTAAACTCTTTGAGATGATCAAAGTTGATGCAAACCCCCTTTTCCCTCGGGTTAAGATCCACTCAGGATCGTTCAAAATTCTCCTTAAGTCAAAGAGACTTCTTTGGCTCCCTATTGAAACCTTTAACAAATCCGATCCATGGTTCCTCATGAAAACTCGCCTTGAGCAACTAACACCAAGAGCGAGCCTTACACTTCCATACAACCATGACCTGGTCCTTGCACAAACGTCTTTCGCCACTCACATGTTCGCAGGTCCAAGACCCTCGAATTTTCTTCGGAAAATGTTGATACCCGAGCTGCGATGGGGTATGGCTCCTCCCTATTAGCGCCCTCCACATGTAACCACCAACTAGAGCTAAGAACTAAACTCACGCAAAACTCGCGAGTTCGTGAGTTGAATGGTTGAACCTCCAACCCCTTCTTTTACGAAACTCAGAGACACGAAAGTTAGAGAAGGTTTGACTCCTTCAGCGCTTCTTGAAATTCACAACTTCATGACTTGAGTTGTTGAGCCTTTGTGCTCCTTTCTTACGAGAACCCAAAGCACGATAAGTGAATAGGGTGTTGAATCCTTTCCAAGTGATGAGTGTCCACCTGTCAACCACATGGTCCCCACTTGATGGACGCGCCACGTGCTCTCCCGAGACCTCATCCCTCGTCTCTTCATGACACCTTCAGTCGAAATTGATTCCTCCCAACCTCCAAAACCCCGATATGCGATATAGAGAAGAGGGTTTGATCCAATGGTTGTTCCTACTTGTTCAGATCCAATGGTTTCCCTACTTATCGGTATTCAGGAATTTGCACAACCAAAGGATTTGGTCTATCCTCCAAACTCACGATATGCGATATTCCATGAAGATTCAAATATGACAGTTCTCCTGTGGCTTGGATCCAACGGTCTAGACCTCCTCCTCTACTTCTCGCAACTTGGGACTTCGTGACTCCAAGAGTTTGGTCTTAAACCTCCAAACTCACGAACCCCGAGTTTGTGAAATGATTCGACTGCCCAAAGTGACCATGATCGATGGTCTTTGTTGATCCTTGACACCAACATAATGGGTTTGTCCAACCCTTATCCACCCTGCAACGCCTATGGATCCTACGTTCCTCGCAACTTCGCGTGTTCTCCACGGAGAATTTCGACCGTTCGATTTCTTCCTCAAGAATATCTATGAAATGAGCCAATGTTCTTCCCCTGAAACTTAACCTTCTGCGCGATGATTTCTCTTCCTCGTCTCCCTTTGAACACTTCAAAGGCGTTGATCCTCCTTAGCTTTAACTTGTAAACTCGAGTCTCTAAAAGGACTCCTACACGCACTCCTTGCGGAAATCTTTCAAATACTCCTAGGTATTTGATATTTCGACTCTGTGCACTTTCTACAACAGCGGTCCTTCAACCTTTCAACCTTAGTTGATAATTTCTAAGGCCTTGACTAGCCTGCGCACACCTTGCACGGTTTCTGTGCTTCACCTGCACATCTGCTGGAATGAGAACAATGGTATCCCTCTTGAGATTTCTGAGATAAAACTCAGAACCCTTGTCAACACACACCTTGCGTACGTTTCACTACACTTCTTTCAGGAACTCCCTCGGGATGAGAAACAATTGAAACTCATTCTCTTTCTCTCTCAGACTTCATACATTCAACATAGCATAGCATCATAACAAATGCATAACAAAGAAAATAAAACAACTGTAAGCATACCACTCATCATATGTAAATAGTAAGCACCATAACACCATGAAATATGAGTCGAAGCTTCATATATTAACTCAAATACTCTTGTACATGGGTTCTTCTCTACAACTATATGCTATAGCTCAATCACTTGTGAAATCTCTCTTCTTCTATTCTAATGATACAACAACAATTACCATGATACAAAGGTGAGGGTGTCTATATCCGTTATCCCTCCTATGCTCTAAGTGTCTAATCTATGAATTCAAATCTACCTACTTTGATTAACAGGGCTTAAATTTCTTTTACATTAACAGATGAGAGAAAATCACTCAAGATATGTTTACAACATGCAAGTACGTTTCCCTTAACTACTACATTAACATTTGTTCATTAATTTTTCAAAAACATTTAAAAATGTGAAAAATGTGTGTTGCGCTCCTCCAGTTGTCTTTCTCCTTCATGCTCGCTTGGCTGGTTGCTTACGATGCTCCTGCATTATACTCCCTCGCTTGAAAATTTTCATGAAATCCTATTCATGAGCTCTTGCACGGTCTGTCCATGCTTATGGATTTCTATTTCATCTTCCCAATTGGCATCTTCAATTGGGTGTCCTTTCCACTTGACCAAGTATTCAAAATACTCTTTTCTCCTGGTCTTTTTGCTGACCCTCTTGTCAATTATACTTTCCATCTATGGCTTTTCAGCTACAGGCATTTGTTTTTTCCATTGAACCTCTTTCTGTTCATTTTCTTCTCCTACTTCTTCAGTTCTGTAAGGGTACAAATCCGTGACATTGAATATTGGTGAGATTGCGATCCCATCAGGTAATTCAATGTCATATGCATTTGCCCCAAATTTTTTTATAACCTTGCATGGTCCAATATTTTTCATCTTTAGTTTATTATACGTTCCCCTTGGGAACTTTTCCTTCCTCAGATGTGCAAGAATCATATCACCAACTTTAAATTGAATTTCTCGCCTATGTTGATCTTCTCTCCACTTGTATTCTTGACTTGAATTCTACAATTGCTCCTTAATTCAGTTGTGAAGCTCCTTCATTGCTTCTGCAAAGTCTTCTGCACTAGCACTCCTGAATTCAGCTTGTTCTAAATATTTCAATTCAGAAACTCCCCTTGGTTGCATTCCATATACAATTTGTAATGGACTCTATCCTGTGCTTCTGTTGAGTGAGTCATTGTAAGAAAATTCTGTCTGTGGCAGAATGTGATCCCACTGACTATGGTGTTCAGTCACTAAGCTCCTCAACAAGTCTCCCAAGATTCTATTCAGAACTTCTGTCTACCCATCCATTTGAGGATGATATGCTGAGCTAAAAGACAAACTTATCCCCAAATTTTTCCATAAGGTCCTCCAGAAATGTCCTACAAACTTAGTATCCCAATCAGATACAATACTCCTTGGTAAGCTGTGAAGTATGACAACTTCCTTGAAAAACAGGTTTGCAATATGAGTTGCATCACTGGTTTTTTGGCATGGTATGAAATGTGCCATTTTTGAAAATATGTCGACTACCACAAAGATTGAATCACATCCTCTTTGTGTTCTTGGCAATCCCAATATAAAATCCATGCTCACTGCATCCCACGACCTTTATGGTATGGGTAATGGTTGATATAACCCTGTGTTCTGTCTTTCCCCTTTTGTGTGCTGACAAATCCTGCATCTATCCACAAATTTCTTAACATCTATCCTCATCTCTGGACAAAAATATGAGCCATTAAACTTTGAGAATGTCTTATCATGACCAAAGTGCCTGACCAATCCTCCACTGTGTTTTTCCTTCAGCAGGTTCTCCCTCATGGAGCATTTTGGAATACATAGTTGATTGCCCCGAAATAATAACCCATCCTGGATCATATACTCGGTCCATTGGCTTCTGTCCCTGAGAACTTGATTCTTATATGCCTCATATGCCTCCTTAAAATCTGGGTCATCCCTATACATTTCCTTGAGGTTATCAAAACCCAAAGTCTTGACTCTGAATTCCTACATAAGCAAACATTTCCTGCTCAAAGAGTCATAAACTTTGTTAGTAGTTCTAGAAATGTGCTTAGTTACAAAAGTAAAATTCTGCATGAATTCAACCCATTTAACATGTTTTTGGTTCAAATTCTCCTGTTGAGTCACGAATTGTAAAGCACGATTATCACTATACAAAACAAACTCTTTGGGAACGAAATAATTTCTCAATTTCTTCAGTGCTTGTATGACTGCATAGAATTCCTTGTCATATGTTGAGTACTTAATATTTGTTTCATTCAGTTTTTCACTGAAGTATGTGATCGGCCTGTCATCTTGGCTCAAGACCACTCCAGTTGCAAATCCACTCGCGTCACACTTTACCTGGAATGTCTTGATAAAATCTGGCAAAACTTGAATCGGCTGCTCAGTGATCCTCTTCTTCAGTAGATTGAAGCTCTTCTCTGCTTCTTCTGTCCAGTGAAAAGATTTGTGTCTTTTCTTCACTGTATCCATCATTGGTGCACTAATTCCACTGAATTTTCGGATGAATTTCCTGTAGAAACTTGCCAAACCATGGAAGCTTCGAACTTCAAACACATTTTTCGGCGATGGCCAATTCTTAATCGCATTTACCTTTTCAGGATCCATCTTCAACTCATTCGCAGAGATAACAAAACCCAAATAAATGAGTTATGTCCTCATAAGTGATGATTTCTTCATATTAATCAACAATTTCTCTTGCTGTAATCTCCTCACCACTGCAGCTAAATGCCTTAAGTGTTATGCTTATGTCTTGCTGAAAATTAATATATCATCAAGATATACAATGACGAATTTCCCTATGAAATCTTTCAGGACTTCATTCATCAATCTCATGAAAGTACTAGGTGCATTTTTTAATACAAATGGCATGACAAGCCATTCGTATAGCCCTTCATTTGTCTTGAATGTTGTCTTCCATTCATCACCTTCTCTCATTCAAATTTGATGATACCTTCTTTTCAAATCAACCTTTGAAAAAAATCTTGCTCCACTCAAGCAATCCATCAAGTCATCCATCCTTAGCAATGGAAATCTGTATCTGATGGTAATCTTATTGATTTCCCTTCAGTCTGTACACATCCTCCACCCTCCATTTTTCTTTGGGCTGAGCACTGTTGGAACAATGCATGGACTCAAGCTTTCTCTAATCAATCCTTTGTCCATTAAGTTCTGGAACTACCTCTTGACTTCCTCATTTTCTTGTGGCGTAAATCTATACGCAGATTTGTTTGGTAAACTGGCTCCAAGTATAAAATCGATGTGATGGCTTATACTCCTAATAGGTGGAAACGAACAAGGTAGTTTGTCCACTACTATATCAACAAACTATCCCAGCAACTTCTGGATTTCTTCTGGTAAATCATCTATCCTTGTACTGGTTAAAACAATTTTAGGCTTCTTGACCACAATAAATTGTGTCTTCCTTGTTATCAGACTAATCGGTAGGTGCGGACACTAACAGATCTCCCTAGATCCACCTGGATCTAGAACAAGACAGGACATGCAATGACTCTTTCCCTAAGTTTTGACCATTGAATTAGCTAGTACATAGGAACAAATAGCATACCTATGTATCGCTTCCTAGGGTCTTTTTTGCTCCCGCTTCACTCCGGTACTCTTGTGAGGTCAAGAACAAGACAACACAAACCAACCAAAGTGAAGATAGCAAAATATATTCAACTGTCAACTTATGTGTATGATCAAGGAATTACACAATAAAGTGAGAATGACTTTATGAGAAAAGGACATGCCACTGTATCATATTAATCAAAAGTAGAAGATACAACCTGATCGCCTTGATTTTGCAAGCTTCCTTTCGATGGCTCTTGTCTCCAACACACACACTTGCTCGATCCTTGTATGAAGAAGATCAAATCCCCCTTTATAGACTTGCTAGAGTCTCCAAGCTCCTGTTCAAGCTAGGTCCTTCACACAATTCTTTCACCAATTCTCCAATGAATCTTGCTTAACCTTTTCCATGAGAATTCCATCAATATATAGGAGAGAATGAGATGGTTACTTGGATAAGAATGATCCCACAATATCAGGGAAACTAGTAAAACGATAATCATTCGAATGCCAACCCATTCTTCTAGAAGATTCCCTTATAGAGCCATCGAGACTTCATCTTTTTCCAAGATTTAGAACAAGTTCACACCCTAGCTATGTAGCACAGTGCGAGAAGTTTGCACCCTAGCTGAAGGCAGCCTGCGAGAATGGGTCATTCTCTCACCCTAGGATATTAGCAACCTGCAAACTCTCTTCAAAAGTAAGTTTACTGGGAAGAGATGAATGTCACTTTTCTCAGGAGAAAGTTCTTATGAGGAGCTTGAGTACACCATCATCAATACACCATCAAGATTGACCAAAATCATGGGTAACAGAATGCCCCCCAAAGTATGAGGCTGGAACCAGTGACAGCCAAAAGACTTTGTAAACTGCATGTGTGTGTCAAAAACCAGGAGCACACCTAATCGAAAACCTATGAACAACCAAGCATCTGCATAATATCAAATATACTAATTCTGAGGTAGGCAATCCCATACTCAGATCACAGATAAATGACATTATAGACATAGGTCATGGCCACCAATCATACACTGTGGATCCATGCCGTCAAAATATAGCATAGCCACCAAGAATACACTGTGGATCTATGCAAGAAAATTCAAATTGAGACGACATAGCCACGAGACATACAAAGTGGATCTATGTGTCGCAAATTATACATACTCCATCACAACCTGGACAAAGAGATGATATCCAGGGTCTTCAATCTCGTCACCCAAAAGTATGGATCTAACCATGTGATTACATGTGTTGAAGTCGAACATGGCAGAAACCACTTGATTACCGATCATTGATGAAACCGTTAACAAGTGCGAGGGAAATCACCATTAATCTCAATGACTCCCAAGGTACTCTATTAAATTCCTTCGAATGTGAATGAATGAGTTGAGGTCAAACATCCGACGGAATATTTCAATCAGGGGTCAGTGATGTAAACCCACTGTCAAAAGCGAGGAAACCTGCCATTGAGGCATGCACGTTCCAAGGTACTGAAGAATTTCTAAGTCTTGTTTCTAGATAATGAGTTGAAGTCGATGGAACAAAACTCGTCACAGGAGGTCCTTGATGTATCCCCCACCAATGACACGAAATGAGTAACAAATTTTGAAGGTGAAACAGAGTATGATGTAAGTTGGACTGGAAACAGGGAAGGCCGACACAGAGAGAATGGACAGCTGCAGATGGCCGACTCAATAGAGGTTTCAGATGAACTTCTCTTGAACATATGAATGACACAACCAATGATTTGGCATCATTGACTCAGAGATGACACAGGGTATGACCTTGTAGCAAATCGAATGAGAGACAAATGGATTTCCCAAACCAGCTTCAAATAATGAATAGGGGTTGTTATGTTCAAAAGAGACACATACTGCCAATCAATATGAAGACGAGAACATATCCCTTTCCCAAATTTCCCCCCACCATTTCTGGCAAGTACCTCTTTATTTTTACGCAAGATTGAGGAGGATAACATATGCTTGTTGATATAAGCTTATCTTTCAAATAATTCCTTCGGAGTATGTTTAACGAACCCTAGGAAGGAGTGGTTCGGTCCCATGACGGGTCTGTCGATGTTTGTTTAACAAGTCCAAAGATATAAAACTCAAAGGTTTTTCATGATTATAGAGTCTGGAAAAACACTTAAAAGAGAACTCTCTCATTTCCTTTTTCGTAAAATAGTTTGATGAGACCGAAAAAGAGATAAATTATCGCCCAACGGCCGCTTTCTTCAAATACTTTATCGAGCGTGAAAATAGCAAGGTCGCTCGGCTATCTTTTCATGTTTAGAGAGTCTGAAAAGAGATTAAAGAGGACTCCAGGGGGGTTCCTTTTTCGTATAACCATGTCGAGCCAGAAAAAGTGATAAAACTATGCTCGATCGAGTTCTCATGTATTTTCGAGCGTGAGAAAGGACAAAGACCAAGCTTGAGGTTTTATACAAAAACCATAAAAAACAATCAAAACATGCGATGAAAAAGAAAAATATGTCTGCATCCCTATATATGAACATCAAAGTCGTTACGCCTGCAAAAGTTGCACTCAGAAGGGCATTAGGGATTAGGTTTTAATAAATAAATAATTATAAAAATTCAATAACATGGTAAAAGTAAATATAAAGAAGTAAAAACTCTTTTTACCATATCATTTTAACTTTACCACTATTTGAGCCCAAAAACCCCTCTTTTACCCTTGAAATTCAGCGTCAGATTGTGGGAGTTACGAGCATCCATTCGATGAACCATCAACGACAGTGAGGTAGGCACTTTGTCCTCTACCTTTTCATGGTTTAATTTTTCATTTTCATTAGCAAAAACTATCATTTTGAGTTTGTTTTGGGGGTTATTATGGCGCTCATCCATTCTCGCAGGTGAGCTACACAAGACCTGTGAGAATGGGTCATTCTCGTAGGTGAGCCCAAAGGTGCATGCAAGAACCTCACACTGTGCCTAAAGGGCACCTACGAGAACTGCAAAGTGTAAAATTTGCTCAATGAAAAGATACCAATTTGTGAATAGAGTTATTAATCTTCTTCTTGTGCTTCATATGCAGGTATTTGGCCATCAAAATGGTTCTAGAATAGCGCAAAAAGGAGCACGAAGAATATAATGTCATTGCCAGAAATCATCTACCCACCATTGCCACTTTGAGAAACTGTGGTCTTCTGAAGTACTTTCGTATCCCGTGCATGAGGGCCCAAGTTAGGTTATTAGAGTACCTTGTGCATATGTGGGATCCTGATCAATAAGTATTCCATGTAGGGGTCCACACATTTTCCTTGGATATCGAGGACATTTACTTCTTGACAGGACTGTCACGGCATGGGTACCATGTGAACCTAACCGGTAGCAGAGGTGGTGGGCTGCCCATGAGTGATATTGTCGCTTACATTGTGTTCCATAGGTAGAGAGGAGCAAAGGGAAAGTTTCCATTTGGGGAGTGTGGGATTTTACCCTCCGTACTATTTTGTTCACCATTGCTCGTATAGCTGGGAGTTCCGCTCCTCACATGGCTCTTCAAAGATACTTTTAGTATGCCATAGAGTGTACTGAGCCTCAGTTTTTTAACTGGGCAGATGCAGTGCTTTGTAGCATGAAGAGGCAGTTGACCAAATGCAGGTGAGGTAACCTGAAGCAATTCGGGTACGGGTCTTTGTTGGTGTCCTTCTTTCTCGAGAGGGTTCCGTTACTGAGGCTACAAGTTGAGTGGAATTTACCGGCCCCGACAGATCCAAGAATGTTGAGATGGTGTCAGCTCATGGCCCGACACGTAGCGGGACCAATTCTCAAATATGATGACACCTTCTTCGACTGGTTGCAACCACAGATGTTGATGGTCAACGATTATGCTTATGCCGGGTTGGGTTTCTGAGGAGATCTGGACTTAGTGCTTCCTGAGGATGCTCAGTGGGGGGAACTTGGTAAGAAGTACACAATTTTTCCTTTTTAAATGTTTTTGTGAATTTTATTATATGAAAATGTTTTTTATATGTTCGTCCAAATATTAAATACAAAATTCATTGTTGATGACATAGATGTGGGATTTTACCAACCTCTTGGCACTTCTCCCATTCAGCGGCGAGGAGAGGTAGCACCAGTGCCATGATGGTATGTCGAGGATTATGAAGCGGTGCAGCAAAACCTAGAGGGTTTGACAACAGATATTCTAGACATGCCTCTTGGAGAGGTTCCACGATGTTATCAGTGTCATACAGTAGGAGTGTCAAAGTCCATTGGTCAACTGCTCCGTAGGTTTGCCTGGGCAGTCGTGTGTTACCGTGAACGTCATCCATAACATCACTTTGTAGAAGCTATGAGCTTCAAATTTTGACATTTTGGTCCTCGGATAGAACTTTTTGTAAAAAACTCTTTTGATCGTTATATATACATACGACTTCTACCAGTTTATCTTGTGTTGTGTGAAAATTGATGCGATTGATTTATAAATGATCCAAATGTCTGTCTAATACATAGTTATCCAATGCATCAGTTAATGTATTTAGACATCTAGGAATATGTTGATATTCAATATAATCAAAATAACGTTCCAAAAGGCGAATTCGCAAATACACCCGTAACAAAGTAGGACTTCAAATAGTATAGACATTACTTAACTGTAGTACTACAAGCTGTGAATCAAATCACACAACCAAATGATGGATTTTGAGCGAGATAGCATCAATCAACAATTCAATAACGGCGCTATACTCTGCAATATTGTTGGTCGCACGGCCGAGACACACACCTCGTAAGGAGACAAGTTCGTTTGTAGGGATGTAAATTGTCCATGCAGCGGAAGCAAGGTTTTGAGTACTACGGCTAGCACCATCAGTGAAGCCAATATAGGGTAGCGAAGACTTCGACATCTGAAAATCAAACACAACATCACATAAGGGCAGAGGCTAGATAACAAAAAAAGCAAGCTATAGTAACACACAAGAACTATGATACAATAAAAATACAAGTACTCGTGCACAGGTGATTTTATGCATAGTACTTCTTCAAGTACAACCCATTCCTCGGTTCACTCAAAGGGATACCATCGTAATCTACTAACTAATAAGCCCCTTTTTCTAAAACTTGTCGAACAATATAAGGACCTTGCCACATAACTTTAAATTTTCCAGCTCCTAGCATATCTCGATCTTGTTCATAGAGGAGAACGAGATCTCCTTCGGAGAAAACGCGAGGCTTGACATGTTTGTCGTATTGGGCCTTGACATGTTTTTTCTGAGCTTCTATGACTAGGGTAACATCGTGTCGAGTTTCGTCTAATCGCATAAGATACAATAGACGTTCTTCCTCAACAGAAGTGTTTGGTAGGAGTTCAACAACTAGTTTTAAAGAGGGTATCTCGCATTCAATCGGGAGAATGGCTTCCAAACCATAGACTAACCAAAAAGGTGTAAACCCAGTAGCGAACTTGACGAATGTCCGGTAATCCCACAATGCCGAAAACAACATTGTGTGCCATATTTTTTTTTGAATCCCTATCATTCATCAAAGCATAGTTATGAGAACTTTTTTAATTGCTTCGACTTGGCTGTTGGCTTGTGGGTAATAGGGAGTTGAGTTTTCATGGCGAAGACCCAACTTTTCAGTAAGTTCAGACATCATGAAGTTTCTAAAGTGGCTACCATGATCAGTGACGATAGCCTAGGGAACACCAAAATGAGTTATGACGTGATTAAAAATGAATAATGTTGTGGTCGTTCCAGTGTTGTCAAATGTCGGCATTGCCTCCACCCATTTCGTAAATTAATCGCCCATTTCGTAAAGTAATCGACGGCTACAATAATATATCCATGCCCCCTGGCCGGGTGAGGGTGACATGTCATGAAATTGATGCCCCATTTCGCAAAGGGACCAACGAAGACCACAGGGTGAAGAGGAGCGGGATGTGACCGTATCTTGTTATTGTAGGTCTGGCAAAAATGGCATTTTTGAATGATGATTATGCAGTCATTAAATAAAGAAGGCCAAAAATACCCTACTCTTAAGATATTCTGGGCAGTAGCATACCCAGACATATGACCACCATAGGCTCCAGAATGGCAGTCATTAAGAGCTTTCTTAGCTTCGTCGAACATGAGGCAGCGTCAAAAAACAGAGTCAACCCCCCGATGATAAAGAGTATCCCCAAGGATAATATATTAATGGACTTGATAGCGTATTCGACGTTGGTCAGTACTAGACAAAGTTGGCCAGAGTCTGGGTTTGGAGATATATGATGACATCACCATACCAAAGATCATCAAAGATGATGATGAAAAGGGATTCATCGGGTAATGAATCAGCTGCTACATTTTTCATTTCAGAATAGGGAAAGTCGCATATCAACTCAGCAAACACTAAGGACTTCTTGGACTTGGCGCGTTCGAATTCAAAGTCAAACTCCTGGAGTATCATGATCCATTTGGAGTATTTTCCCCCTAGAAATTGATGTGTGAGAATGTGTTGCATAGGGTTGCGGTTAGAAATCACTGTATTTTTGCGCGAGAGGATATAGTGCCGGAAGAATTGGATGGCTTGGACGACAGCCAAGGCCAACTTTTCGACATGTAAATACTTGATTTTGGTAGGCGTTAGAATTCGACTCAAGTAGTAGATAACATGTTCGTTGTTAGCATCATCCTCTTGGACGAGAACCATACCAGTGGTGTAATCTGAGGCAGCAAGGTAGAGGAAGTAATCGCGACCATAATTGGGGGGAAAGAGAAGTGTAGCATGCGTTAGGGACAATTTCAAAGCTTCGAAAGCGTTGTGGGCGATGGTATCCCATACGAACTCAGACCCCTTTTTTAGTAGCCGTGTAAATCCATGAGTTATCTCGACATAATTTGGGATAAAATGACGAAGAAAGTTTGCTTTCCTCTGCAAACTTTGTAACTGGCAAAGGGTAGAAGGAGGAGGGAGATTAAGGATTTCCTCAACCTTTAAAGGATCTACCCTGATCCCTTGAAGAGAAAAAATAAAACCTAGAAGTCAACCGGATTCCATGAAGAAAACACACTTATGAGGATTCAAACATATACGGTAGAACTGACGGCGGATGAAAATGGCTCGGAGGTGGGTTGGATGATCGACTCGGCACATTGAGTGAGCGGGAAAATCATCCAAATACGGTTGAATGATGTGGTTGATATCATGGAAAGCATAAGACATAGCACATTGAAAAGTTGCGCCAATGTTCTTGAGACCGAAAGGGAGTTTACGATAGGAAAAACTGCCCCAAGGACAAATAAAAGAAGTCTTATGTTGATCCTTGGTAACAATGTTGATTTGATTATACCCGGAGAAACCGTCCATCAGCGAGAAGATTTCACTTCTGGCACAATCGTCGACAATCTGATTGACGAAGGGGGTAGGAAAGTTGTCTTTGGGACAAGCTTTTTTGATATCCCTATAATCAATGCATACATGAATTGTGCCTTGTTTCTTGTTGATCGAGAGAAGATTGGAAACCCAGTCAGTGAGAGACACCGGGTAAATAAAGTCGTCTTTGAGAATTTTCTCGACTTCGAGCTTGATAGCAACCGCTTTATGTGGGTGAACTGGACAAAGGCGTTTCCAGACAGGTTTAGCGTTGGGGTATGTCTTGATCTCATGTATCACAATGGGGTCGATACCCTGCATTTCTTTGTAGCTCCGGGCAAAGATCTCACGAAACTCCTTGAAAAGGGATGTGTAGGTGACGATTTCGTCAGAAGAACACGAAGCTCGGATATGGACATTTTCAACAATTCCAGGTTTGACGGATATGTCGAGGGGAATAGTGGGCGAGATATTTCTTAAGTTCCCTTCAGAAAACACATCGTGTGTGGACTTGGGAACGGTTGAGATGATGACAATGGTCGACAGGGTCAAGATCCCTTGGTAGTTCTCAATGGTACGTTTCTCCAGAAAGAATATCGAATGATAATGTCCATCGTCCCAAGGGGTGTTCTCCATAACAGACATGATCATCTCGTTTGTGGGAAAAATGACATAGAAAGGATCTGGAGATAACTCACCAAGAGAGGGGGTAGAAGGGGTTGTCGATTGAATGGCCTGATAGGAAGATTCAACCGAATTTAACGACATTTCGTTGCCATAACGAAGATGATCTCCAGGTTTAGGTACTATCCATGGGTCATGAGACATAGGAATTTCGTGAATCATGGTGGAGATAATGTTGATGGAAGAAACAGATGATCATGGAACATCGGGTGGTGGAATGGGGAAAGTACCCATTAACGAACAAAATTTGAGAAGGCCTACACCGACGTTCTCATAAACTGGTGGGGTTTTAGCAATGAACGATACATTTCCAGTACAAGTTTCAAAGTTAAAGAAGGCTAATTGGTCGACGGTGACTACCTTCCGTTGATGTGGGAAACGTACCACACAAAAAAGCATCGACACAACTGGGCACATGGAATTGATCCAGCTATGGCCCAGCAGAAGATTGTAATCAAGGGGAGCGTCAAAGACTTCCACTTCGACCTGGACTGTTTTTCCTTCTAACATGATGGGCAACGAAGGAAGGACACCATAGGGCTTAAAACCGGAGTTGTTGAAGGCTTTAAGAGTGTTCTGGGATTTGTTCAAAGAGGGAGAGCCAATGGCTTTCCAACAAGTAAGAGACATAACACACGTTGAGGCACCCTTGTCGATAACGGTTCGAAAAATGTTTTTGTCAAAGACAATTACTTGGATCTGGAACGCGAGTTGAGGGGCCAACCTTGGAATGTGATCTTCCAAGTCAAAAATTATTAAATTCATATCCGTCGGGTCAATTCCACCAATATCTTTCAACAATGCCTTTCGTTGTGTGGGACAACTTTCAAGGACTTCGAGGGCTGATATCGCAGAAGGTTCTTGGGCCAGATCTTCAACAATGTTGTAATTCTAAAAATCACGAGCATGAGGATTGAAAGCCGATTTTCGAACGACGACCTTTGGGGGGGGTCAAAGAACTGTGTCGAGGCTCAGTCGTTCGAGATGAAGAGGACCGTTGGTAGATGGAGTCGTGGGAGAGGGTTGTACCAAGGAAGGAGGTAGATCATCAACCTTCTCTTTAGAGGGAAAATAATCTTTACCTCGAGTGGTGACTGCAATGTCATTCTGGTTTGAATCGCCAGTATACATCAATACATAGGATGTAGTAGAATATGAAGGTTGGTCATGAATGACCAACTGAGCCTGTTGTTGAGACAGGAAGGGTTGTGACAAAATGGCTGGAGAAGGTGGTTTTGGAGCCCCTTGAAGGAACTTAGTGACCTCAGTGCATTGTGGACAATCCTTCGTGTAGTGATCATCACCACAGATAAGAAAAGGTTATAGAGGTTTCTGTTTATCCCGATCATCAACAGGTGGAGTTTTGGTTCACTCAGCTTGAGAAGTTTTTTTTTTTTTTATTTGGATTTAGAATTTTGAGAGTTGTTGCCATCATGCATAGAAAGTGCATGTTCCTTGGGGCCTTTGATTATGCCCATCTGACTAATCTTATCCTGCTCCTGTGTTAAAGCCTCAATGAACTGTGACAATGAAGGCATGGTTCAAGTTGGTCCTGCATTGAATTTGCCAGAATAAAATGTCGAGACAAATACACTATATTGTAGTCCATGTTTTTCTATGATAGAAAGTGCTAACACATATGTTTGTAGGGGGGTGTTTCCCCTTAGGATTTGAGCCCTGGGTGAAAAAATGTGAAAAAGGGGCTAAAAAATCCACCAAATGAATTTTACGCTAAGAATTTTGATGGCCCAATGGATTGGCGCATCATAGCTATTGGACACACTGATATTAATAGTCGATAGGGGCACACTTAGATCGACGACCCACAATGCATATAGGACCCCCCCGATCTTCTTCCTTTAACGGTGGGGGGGGGTCCAAGTTAGTGATTTTCGAGCGCAGGTCCCCCCACTAATGTGGATCCTCCTCATCAACTCAAACCCCCCCTATGAGCTATCCCACTTACCACTCACCCATACCTCTCTCGCCTCCCACCGAGACCTGTCTTCCACTCAAACTTTCCCCGCCTGTCACATCTCCCTTTTCACTTCTGCCTCTCGCCCCCTCAAACCTATCCTCCAATCATCATTCTCTACCCCTCTCTCTTCTCAACATCTATCTCTTGTGTCACCTCCACCTATGTTGGTGTCCCCACTCCCTCTCCCACCTCTGCCTCTCCTTCTGCCACCGCTCCCCGCAACCTCGGCTCCCCCCAATTGCTTCCTTCCACATGGTCGTTGCTCACTCATTGTGCCATGCAATTTTGCACCAAGCACTTCATTTCACATCACCCATGTGCATACGTTATCATCCCTCCACCTGCAATGCATGTATTGGTCACAAAAGAAGACTTGTAGGGCCTTGAGGCGTCGGGATTGACTCAAATAAGTCGTGGGCACCACCTGAAAAATTCATGGATCTCAGGCCTCGTCCTGATCCCGATGAAATCTCGATGAAGGTAGTTATTGAAGATGGGGGCAGAAGTTGAGACCTCAACTCACCCCATAAATGGAAAACATGTAGAGCGTGGCCCTGAAGGCGGACTGTCCATCTGAAGCTTTCTTATGGACAGATTTTCTTGTAAAGCACATAATTGTGCCTATATCACATATGACATGAGGAGGTTTGCACAATCTGACAAAGCAGATGCTGACTGGAAACTTTGAATGCGGGGGTCCGATCACATTCTTGGTGGTTGCAACTTTTCTAGTATATATAGGAATTTTTGGTATTTTGTTAAGGTCGATGGTTGAGCAGTGCTCCCATATTGTAAAATTTTGATGAAGAATTCTGGTTCTCTGGTTATTTATTTTGATCTAAGACTTCTTGTTTAATGAAATTCAACTTCTGTTTCATCCTATTTGCCTCTGATACTGAAGTGTCCATGATTGAAGAATTCACATGGATTGTTTTGACTATATTGTAATGTATGTTTGATTGCAGTGTTGTTATTTACGTTCTTCAACTTCCTGAAGTTTTGAATCCAAGAGGATCTAGTATTTGAAGCTTTTCCTCCTTAGGCTGCTGGAAGACCTGATGTCTACGGAAGAACTTTACACTCTCCTCACCAAAGTATTCCCTCTATTCACCCTTACTCCAAACTTACTAATTAAAGTTAATTAAGATCTCACCTGCATGTGCATACCAGTAAAGTTTTCTGAATTAAAATGATATCATCTTGAGTCTGCACCCATTTGACCTCTTTAAAACTAACCTGTGAAATAAAATTCTGATGTGTACTGGGCTTACCTCCAATGCAATCTGAAGGTGACTTCTAGTGCTAACATTTCTAGCATTGTTTCCAGGGAACGAATTGAAGACATTTCCCTGGGATAGAATGACAAAGAGCTTTTGATTTTGAAGGTGCATCAGATAGTAGAACCATTGAATATTGCACTTTCACCTGGCGACTCCACTGTGTCAACTCCACTATTTCAGTTGTGGCTGCCTCTAGTACACCTAAAGCTGACCCAGAGAATTTTTCTCGAGAAGGATTTTAGCAACTGCTTTCTCATCTTGAAGGTTCCTTGGGAGATTGACAATGATCAGATATGGTCTTTGATGGTGAAAAAAGACTAGACACATTCATACTACATATAATTCACTTGGCGACTCCATGATTAAAGGATCCAGTGGTGACTCTACTGTTTTGAAATGGAAATAAGCTTGGCTCGAAGGTTTTCTCCTTTTAATTTCTCCTCTATTACTAGTTTTCCTAATGTTGTTCCTACTATGGATGAATGGGGTGATTTTTTGCCCATATTTAGAGAGCGTAAAGAGGACAAACCTGTAGAGCATCTCCGTGAGTTTCATGAACTCATGCATCAATGGGAGATGCATCATGAGGATGTATTATTAAAGATGTTCATGTTCTCATTAGTAGGATATTCTTGTGAATTGTATCACACCTTATCCCCTACTAGCATCTCCTCCCTAGGATAATTTCATGCAACTTTCAATAGGCATTGTCAAAATTTTTATTCTTCTAAGTTAATTTGTCATAATTTTTGTGAAGAATATAAAGACTCTGTTCAAGGTATGATTGTTGCAAATGAAATCTATGAGGATGAAATCTATGAGGATGGAATTTGTGAGGAGGGGTATACCTTGGATGAGTTGGTGAAATTGGTACAAGCACTTTTTGCAAAAATAGAAAAATTGTAGGTAGATTGTTCTTTCTTCTCTTATGAAGGAGATGTAGAGAATATTCTAGTCCTAGGAGMAGATGTTATTGGAATCCCTTCCCATTATGGTGAGGTTGAGGATTGCATAGCCATAGACGCAACATATTCTACCCCTGATGCATTTGCTATCTTATATTTAAATGAAGAAATAGTCATGTATTAATATGAAGAGAAATAGATCCYTGCATCATATTTTGAAGACTTCGGGAACATCCAACCTATGTATGACAACTATGAATTAGATTCTGAGATGGATATGAAGGATTTCCAAGAGAATGCAACAAAGCCTTTTCCTTTATACATTAAGGAAAAACATTATGTGGAAATYGACCATCCTAGGCCTGCAAAATACCAAGAGTAGAGCTTTCCCATGGTTCTGGTGTATGTTATTTATGACTCTGAGCCTTAATAGATCCATGAAGAAAAAGAGGAAGAGCCAAAGGTGTAGTTTATATCCTGCCCATAACGTATAAGGGAGTACATGGAGTTGCATTTCTTTCATGTTTTGGAGACACCCAGCTTTATCTTGACATTAGCATTAGGAGGAAAGCTAAAGGATGTGATCATTTTGTTGTCACAGTTGCATCATCCTCTATCAATCACTGACAGAGTAAAAGAGCTTCTAGTTAGGAAGTTACCTGATGTTGGAAGATTGGTTGTTGTCATTGATGTCAACCCTAGTCATGGGTTTTGGATGGCAATGTTGATGAAGGTATTTGGACATGAAGGAAAATGCACATGTAGATACAAGACCCATGGATGGATAGTATACATCATGTTATTTCCTGTGGTATGTGTCACATCACGTGGATCATCATGGTTGAGGAGAAATGAATTTTTGAAGATGACAAAGTGAATTGAAGAAGGAAGTACATGTAGGCCTTGAAGATAATTAAAGAAAATGATTACAAAATAAGAAATTGTCAGGTCGTCCCTAATGTT
>JASDQU011401155.1:0-15937 GCA_032191745.1 Picea mariana
TTGATTAATAAATTATTATATATAAATAAATAAATAAATAAAAAGAGAAATAAACTAATTATATTGTATATATTTTATATATAATATAAAATTAAGGGGGAATAGAGGATAAGGTCCCTTGTCACGGCGGTATGAGGTTTCAGGGGGATGTCCACTATGCGGTCATAGTGTGGGAGCTAACTGTCGTTTCTCAGTATGGAGTTTGAGGAACACGTGGATTATTCTTCCGACCACTTGGAGGATAGTGACATATGGGTGGTGACAGTTGGAGGTGGTATAGAGGATTGGGGACATTTGTCTGCTAGCGAAGGGACAGAAAGGATGAGTCAGTAGTTTCTTGGGCTGGAAGGTGAAGGACCAGTTTTTTTAGATGGAGTTCCCTTCTTTTCTTCCCTGTCTCCTCCAGCTATTGAGTCTGTCATTACATCCACGCCGGGGCTATTGTCAGGTTTTAATCAAGAGATCCCTCTCTCTTCATCGTTACGGTTTAAGCAAACTCATCCTGAGAATTTGGATGGGTTAAGTGGTTCTGAGTGGGGCCTCTCGACTGATGACTGTAATATTTACTTGGAAAATTCCCCCCATCGTGCCAAAGTACCTAGCCCCAGTGGGTTAGGAGCGAAGTTATTTTCCCTGGTGGTAGAGATAGTTGAAGGAACGTTGCTTAGTTTTTCTTTCTAGGCCCCATCTAGGGTTAAGCACCAGACTCCTCATTTGGTGAATTCAGGTTTTATTTCAGCTATTATTGATGCATATGAGCAATGGGGTGTTGTGGGCAAAATATTTTTTCTAGGTCACCACAAAATGGACTAGAAAGTTTTGAAAAATCTGGAGGCACAAACGAAGGAAGGTCGGGTTTCAAACCTCGTGGAGGCAAGATCCAAAAGTGGAATTTCTTAAAGACAAGGGGAAAACTTGGGAGTTTGTTCCTCGGGGAGGAAGTAGGGTTTCACCAAGTTATCCAGATGGCCAATCAAACCCTAGTTGGCAGAGCAAGTGGAAGATCATTTTCCCTAAAGACAGTGGTAGAATGGGCACGATCGGTCTGGTTGGATCATCTTGGTTATGTGCCGGAGATTATTGAACTAACTAGGAATTGGTTCTCTTTCAACTTATTGAAGGAATAACATGCCATCTGGGTGTTGGGAAAGAACTAGACTCTTAAAAGTTCTCCTTTGCTACTCAAGCCCTGGTCTCCTCTATTTTATGCCAGCAGAGAAAGGATGGACAAGATCCCAGTTTGGGTCAAACTTCCTACTTTGTCGCTCCAATTCTCGACTCTTGAATACTTCAATAAAATTGGGAACTTTCTTAGGGATTTTTCGGAAGCTGATATGTCCTTCGAAGCTACTAAGTAAAGGAAATTTTCACGAATTTTGGTTTGTATCAATGTGAGAGAAGGGTTGGGAGAAGAAGTGGATCTCAAATTGGGTCCATATATTCATACTCAAAAATTATACTATGAAAACATTCCCTTTCATTTTTGAAGGTCCCATCAATATGATCATGTGGTGGTGGACTACAATCTCCTACTCAGGACGCTAGGATGGAAAAAGAAGTCAGAGGAGAAGTGTGGAAGTACGGATAAGGAGAAGGGACAAATATCCTTAGAAAAGGAGGCATTACACAAATTTTCATCACTCGATAATGCCTTGGAATGGGAGGACGAGGAGAATAGGCAGTAAGAAATGTTTATAGTCCCAGCGCCAGTCTGCAGTGTTGAGTGCTTGGGCAGAAGTCAGAGAGCTCTCAGATCTTCTCCAATAGACTTCTTGGGTCTATTTTCGAGTAACAATAGCCCTCCTTACCCTTCTATAAAAAAAAAATCTTAATAATGTAACTTTGTCAGGAAATGAGTGGATTGAGGCTCTTACCATTTTATCATTATCACCAAAGCCCTCCATTACCCTGGCACAAGTGGGCAACCTGTCAACTCGTGGCCTGCCCTTTTCAGAGAGTTCCTATGGCCCGAGGGCTAGCCGTGATGAGGAAGAAACCTCTTCGTCATCCTCTGAAACACACTCTTCCAGATACTTCCTCCGCTCTCACACAAATTCCAAGCCTACGGGGGGGATGGGTAAGGAACATCATAGACCCCGGGATAGAGGGGGAAGAGGGAGAAAATATTTTCTTTCAAAGGCTCAATCCAAGGCTAAAAGCGATATTTTGGAAGGTAAAAAGAAATCTATTGAGCAGGCGCTTAGAGCAGTGCGAGCCCAGAAGAGGGGTTCGGTATGAAATTAATGACTTTCAATTGCAGGGGTCTTGTTGGTCCCATAAAAAGACTAGCTCTAAAAATGGTGGCCAATCTTGAACACCCATATGTAATCTTACTTCAAGAGACTTTAGGAAAAGGGGAGGAGGTGAAATATCGATTGGAAGGAATGTTTTCAGGATGCCAGTTTGAAAATTTAGATGTAAGAGGTAGATCTGGTGGTCTAAACCTGGGAAGGAATCTCAGGACGGTGAAGACCCTAAATTTTTGGGGTTTGGATTCTAGAATTGGGTTGTCTTTCAAGGCCCAGGATCTGGGGGAGGACCTGCAGATCATAAATATATATGGTCCCTATCAGGATAGAGTTCCCTTTTGGGAATCTTTTCTCAGTAAATCCTTTGTGAGAGGTGACTCAGTCATTCTGGGAAGAGATTTAAATTTGTCTTTGGGGCAAGCAAAAGTTCGGGGGCCTCATGCTCAAGCTAACCCTCTCACGGGATTTTTTACTCAAAAAATGACAGAAAGAAACCTTATTGATGTGGAACCAATTCACCTTAAGCCTACTTTGAAGAAAAATAGGGTGGGATAAGACAGAGTGTCTAAAATAATGGGTTGTTTCTTGGTGGCAGACTCTCTTCTGGAAAGACAGTTTATGATGCGGAAATGGATTGGAAGCGGAGGGATTTCTGATCATTTCTCAGCTTTTTTAGAAATCAAACAAGGGCCTTCAAAACCTGCAAGTTCGCTAAAGTTCAACGAGACCTGGCTGAAAGATGATTCTTTCATCACCTTGATCAAGGAAAATTGTACTCCCTTTGATCAAAGTAATCTCCTTTCTGCACCATTTCAATTTGTTGATAATTTAAAAAAGATCAAGGAAAAAGTCAAGATGTGGGATTTTCAGAAGAGGCAAAGAGAGGATCGGGAGCTGAAAAAAATTAAGGAAGCACTCAAGAATATTTATGAAGAGGATGGGCATGGTTACTTGTCACAAGGATCAAGGGAAGCCCTCCTTAGGCTGGAATATAGAAGGAACAATATCCTCGAGGAGAATGAAGAAACTTGGAGAATAAAAAGTAGAGCTATCTGGTTGGAAAGTAGAGATGAGAACACAAAGTTCTTTGAAGCATATGAAAAAGGTAGGAGAAACACAAATACCATTTGGAGCCTGGAGGATCAGCATGGTGTTGTAGAGATCACATTTGAAGGGATGGCCAGAATCGGAGTATCACACTTTCAAAACCTTTTCAGAGCTGAAAATCAGGCTACAATAGCATAAGTGGTAAGGATGGCTCAACTTTTCCCGAGGTTTCTAGAGGAGGATGATAAACAATCCTTGATGGAATAAATATCGGAGGAAGAACTTAAAGAAACCTTGTACAGCTTCCAAAAGGACAAAATCCCAGGCCCAGATGGTTGGACAATCAAATTGTTTCAAGGGCTTTATGAGTTCTTGGGACAGGTTATTCTAAAGGTAGTGGAGGACAGTCATTTGTCTGGATGAATTCCCGCAAGTTTTAACTCCACTTTCATTGACATAATTCCTAAATCTGATAATCCTTTCTCCCTTGATGAGTATCGACCAATCTCCCTTTGTAATTGTATTTACAAAGTTGTGACCAAAATCATTACTAGAATAATAAAGAGTATCCTCTCAAACCATATTTCTAGTGAACAATTTGGTTTATTAGAAGGAAGACAAATTCATGAAGCGATAGTTGTATCTCAGGAAGGCATGCACAATATTGAAACTAGAAAACTCAAGGGAGCCATTTTAAAGTTAGACCTTTAAAAATCATATGACAGAGTTAGTTGGCTTTATTTAAGACTTCTTCTAACACATCTTGGTTTTGAATTTTCCTTTATCAGGTGGGTTATGAGCTACATTACAACGGTTTCTTTCTTAGTACTTATTAACGGGTCAGCCTCACCTTTGTTCCATTCATAAAGAGGACTGAGACAAGGCTCTCCCCTCTCTCCATTGTTGTTTCTTCTGGTTGTTGAAGGTCTCAAATAGGCAATTGGGGAAGCAAGAAGAATCAAAACCTTTTCGGGGATCCATATTTCCTGAACCCTCCAAATTATTCATTTGTTATTAGTTGATGATGTTCTTATTTTTTGTGGGGGCTCATGGAGAGATGTGGAGACCTTAAGAGAAATACTGACTCTTTTTTCCAGAGCTACAGGAATGCCAGTTAATGAGAGAAATCCCACTCTTTCCACAAATCTTCTTTCAATAGAGGAATTGCATCTTTTTAGACAGAAATTCCCCTTTGCTGACAAGGAGCTCAATGAGGGACTTAAATATCTAGGTTTCAACTTAAATCCAAATGCTTACAGGAAGGCGAACTGGCTCTAATTGTTGGGAAAATTAGAGAAAAGGATGAAAATATGGAGTCACAAATGGCTCTCTCGAGCAGGAAGACTGGTTTTGGTCAAATTGGTGCTGGATGCAATTCCATTCTATTGGATGTCTCTATCTCGGATTCCAAAAGGAACTCTGGAAGTAGCCATAAAATTTGCTTCAGGTTCCTCTGGTGTGGTAAACAAGACTCCCACATTTCTCTATGGGTCGGATGGGAAAAGATAGCAATTCCAAAGATGTTGGGAGGTTGAGGTCTGAAAAATATCTTTCTTTCTCCAAATCCCTACCTGCAAAATCAAGTTGGAGGCTGCTAAATACCATTAGTCTATGGACCAAAGTTGTGCTCCAAAATTATATTGCACTGGACACATTGGAAGGTTAGATCGGAAATCCATCAAAGGAGAGTACATGTGTATCATTCATTTGGAAAGGTGTCTCAAAGTCATTTTCTGACATTGGATAATACTTGGCTTGGATGATAGGAAACGACCATAGGGTTAGGTTGGGAGTGGACCCTTGGCCAAGATGTGATCTTCAACATTTAATTCCATATCATATCATATATGTACCCTAAGAATGAGGGGTGTATCTACGTTGAATCAAATTGCATATCCTCATCAAAACACTCTATGGTCTCAAGGTTGGAAATCGGTGGTATCCTTAGGTCTAGCAGGAGCGGAATCATTGGAAATAAATAGATATATTTCAGAACTGAAGAGATCCAAAATACAATTAAGAGATCGGGATGATGAATTAATTTGGGACATTGCCCCATCTAGAATTTACACTCCAAAAGAAGGATATACTCATCTGAGTATAGATCTACATCAAAGAGAGCCTATATGGTGGTGGAAAAAACTATGGAAAATCAAGTGCCCAGCAAAAGTAAGACTTTTCATGTGGAATGTTCTGGAAAATAAAGCACCAACTTGGGATAATTTGCAGAAAAGGAACAAACATGGCCTAGGATGGTGTTATTTATGTAAATTAGCAGAGGAAACATGTTTTCATATTTTCCTTGAGTGCAAGTTTATAAAGGAAGTTTGGTCGGAATGTTCAAGGTTAACAGGTTTTCAGTGCACCTGGATCGGACAATCTATGGTCCAAGATTAACAGTCATGGTGTTGACACAAGGATTACAAAGAAATCAAAGCTTTACCCCTGTTGGTGTTCTAGGGTGTTTGTCTTGCCAGTAATTCCATCATTTTTAAGAAAAAACCTATGGTTCTGGAAAGAATGACAACACATAGCCTAGATATTCTCTCTTCCTTTCCCCAAGAATCGGGAATAGTTAAAATAAGAAACATTCAGGAGGAAGAAATTGATATTACTAGACCCTGGGGTTTCTTTGATGAAGATTCACAAATCAACTGATGTGGGGGAGGAGTGATCCTTTTCCTCTAAGAATCACATTTTTTCTCCATGACATCTAGGCTAGGAGAAGGAACAAACAATTTTGCGGAACAAATGAGCCTCAATCTACTCATTGCCTTTGTCGTAGAAAAGGGATGTCAAACTCTTTTTTTTTTGTTGATTCTATGAATGTAATAAATTGGTCCAAAGAAACACAGAGATGATTTAACATCAGACTTGAGATCATCCTAAATGACATTAAGACACTACAAAATTATTTTGCTACTTATACTTATCGTCATGTTTACAGGGAAAGAAACCAAGAAGTGGACAGGAGGTTGAAAGAGGGGATCCAATTGGTTATGGTACAGTGGAAAATAAAAGAAATACAAGATGGGAAGATCTCATAATACTTTCATCAGCCTTTTTTTTACTAAGGGACATCATTTTTCCTTATCACATCTAGTTTCCACAGTTTTTTTGTATTACAGTTATCAACTACTTCCTTCGGGAAACATATGTAATGTTGTATACAGTAGACTACATTCATTTGTTGGCGAAACAACATTCAATACTCAGCAGATAGTAGAAAAAGACATCTCACAGCACAACAGTTTTTATGTTTTCAGTACTCAGCAATACACTATATGCATAATGTATCTACATAATGTTATTTTGTTTTCTTTTGATGAAATAAAATTACGTTTTTTTTCCTTGGAAAAACAATATATATACAAAATCAAGGGAAGGAAATTTTTAAGGTATATGTATGATTATGTATGTAATTATTAAAGTTATTTAAAAGAAATTTTAAAATTAAAATTGTAAGGTAATTTATAGTCTATATATGTGTGGGGGTAAACTATGTTATATATTATTATCATCGCTATGTTTAATTAATCTAATGGTTAAATTATTATCATAACTATGCTTATACATTGTTCTAGTAGTTAATCTTGTAATTATGTTTAATTCATTATGGTTATATATTATAATGTCATATTATAATAATATATAATTATAGATGTAAAAATAATAATAATAATAATTAATTAGCACTATAAGGTTGTAAGGAGCTTTGATGGTGGAAGGATTGATGTATGCTAAAGGGGTACGTTAGAATAATTAGTGAGTACGATGTAGGGCTAGGGTAGCTATCAAGGTAAGAGAGTTAGTAGCTTACCTGAACGAAGTTACCAAGCTTAGAGGATTTTAACCCTGACCTTTAGTCGCTTACCTTATGGGAGTAATGTCTATGTACAGACAAGTATAAAGAAACTTATGCCTAACACTATGTTTGCAAGTATAAGTTTAAGTAAAACGTTGAATGCCTTAAACCATCTTCTAATAAGCTTGGGTCTGGTGTAGATTCAGTCAGTCGAGATAGTTAGGACTCAAGGAAATTTAGGTCAGGGGGCATCATCGCAAGGACCACCAATATCGGTACCGCTACCACCATCACCCGAGATCCCTCTCATTTTGCGCTCCTTAAAGGCTATTAATGAAACATTAAAGGGACGTCAGTCAGCAGATGTCAAAGTGGAACTCCCACCATCTGGAGTGGCTAACCCTGAAGCATCAAGGGACTCAAAGGGAGGGCTTACACCAAGGGACATCACCAGAGAACTACATAAAATCAAACTCCCAAAGTTTGTTGGGGAACGTGCAAGTGAACGTGCAAAGGAATGGTTGCAGGGAATGACGAGATGTTTTTCCTTGAGAGACTATGCTTCCGCATCAAAAGAAAAGATAATGATATTTCAGTTGAGGGATAGTGCCTTGAACTGGAGGGGTAATCTGGAGAGGCAGTTGCACCTTACCCCAGATACTATTTCTTGGGATCTTTTTGAGGAAAGGTTCCGGAGGAAATATTTGTCGACTTACTACAAAGAAAAACAGGTAGGAGAATTTCATGCTCTAATTCAGGGAAATTGAAGTGTGGAAGAGTATGAAATGAGGTTCATGGAGTTAGTAAAGTATGTCTTATACATGGATATTGATCAGCAACAAGCAAAAAAAAAATTTACAAGTTAAACCCTAAGATAAAGGCAATGGTGTGGATGTGGAAACCATCGTCAGTAGATGAAGCAATTGAAAATGATCGTTACGTAGAAGAGCATATGAGCTTAAATAGAGGTATGACATCAACTATTCCATAGCCATATGGAATCATGGGGAAGGCCCCTAGGACCTTCTCCTAGGGAGGAAGCTCTAGGCCACCTCCTTATGGGAATAGAGTCACACCTAGAACAATTGTAGCAGGCATGAAGGATCCCCAGCATCCGACTAATGGGCTATGCCACACGAAATATTTTTTGAACTGTATACAAAATTTAAAGCATAAAAATAGTATGCAAATATACAAGTTCATACAGAATAATAATGGAAATACACATGCAGCATACACAGGAAAAACCCATAAAAACAAACGCATAATTAATGATGCAACATGTAATTTAACACACAATTGACACTTATATTTGATAAAAATACCACCAACTATGTGCATACCTTCCATGTTCCTCCCATACTTAGACCACACTTCTCAAAACTCTCAGTAGTGAGTCACCCCTGAGCTGGTACTAAAATCCACCCGGGTAAAGGAATTCCTAACCAAGTTGATGTATCTCAGACAACAAGAAAAACTTTGTCCCATGTGTCAATTCAAACTAACAGCCTACAGTCCCTCATTCCCCACATGCATGTCCTACACCAAAAAATGTGCCCCTTCTCTGCTCAACAGTCCTTCGACTGCCCCATTTCATTTTTGGGGCTTTAGCAACAGGCCGAAGAGGAAGTCTCGGAGCCCTATGGCTGCAGTCCAATACCTTTGGGAGATCAATTCTCATCAATTCTCTCACCTGGAGGGAAATTCCCACGGGCCTGACAACCTATCTCTTCAATATCCCACGGGCCTGACAACTCATTTCTTTAGTCTAGCTCCTAAGCTAACCAGGTACAGGTACAAGTACATGTACGGGTTTGGTACCAGTTCGAGTACAGTACAGGTACAGTGATGGTAACAGGAAATTACGAAGGACAACTGAAAATTCGTGAGTGAAGGAATGGAGGAATGATGGAATCCTGGAAAATGCACTAAGTCCAAACTCTTTGCATGCATGTTCCTAATTTTACACTTGTCATATTGAGAGCTACTTTGGCCCACTTGTCCCCGTCCTTAGAACTTAGGATAAAATGTTTATCCATACTTTATACTTTAAGGAATATTAATATAATATTCCTTTTTGGCTTAATCTCCCTATCTTAGCCCCTTATCCTCAAATTTTAGCCCCCTTTACCTAACTAGTGGATTTTGTTCCCCCATACTCTTTTACATGGTTGGTATGCATGCAGTGATGTGTTTTTCATTAATAATTGCATGTGAATACATTTACATTTACATCACAGATATATTGTCGTTTCAGCGTCTTGGCTCACCAACCTAAGTGCATTTGTATTTACATTTACAATTGGGGTTCAGCCTAGGAGTATTACATTCCCCTCCCCCTTGTTTATGCATTGTCCTTAGTGCAATATATACAGATATACTACCAAAATTTCAAAAATCCTCAAAAAGATGCGGGTATTTTCCCACATAGCATCCTTTGTTGGAAAATATTTAACAGATAGTGAACAGATAGAGAATTCTTGTCATTGATGGCAAGTACAGCAATGAAGATGGCATGAGTACAGATAGTATGTAATAGATGGGCATTATGAGAAGACGTTGCAAAGAAGATTCGAATAAGCTCAGAAGAGATAGTGCAGAGGATTGTTGGCAGATCATCGATGGCAAGATCAGAGTAAGCAGAACAAAGTAAGCTCGGGAGGAGAAGCAGCATTTATGATCGTTGGATCCCATTTACAATTCCCGATGGCAGTCAACTCAAGTGTTGATCGGGACTGTTGATCCCATGCCATTTCGGGGTTTCGTGAATCGCGACTTGGAGAGGCAAGAAACATAACCATCGAAATCGCAATTTAATCGCAACCATCAGATCAAGGTTTGTTCTGGACCGTTGATCCAGCTCCATCTCAGAGCTTCACGACTCACAACTTGGAGAGGCAAGAAACATAACCATCGAAATCGCGATATGTGAAATTGCGATTTAATCGCAGCCATCAAATTAAGATCAGATCTAGACCATCGAATCATAGGACAAGTCGTTGACTTGGAGTCAACGAAGCATGGTGTGGAAACTCACGAGATGCAAAATCACGATATGATCTGAGCCATTGAATTAAGATCAGATCTGGACCATCGAATCATAGGATAAGTTGTTGACTTGGAGTCAACGAAGCATGGTGTGGAAACTCGTGAGATGCGAAATCGCGATATGATCTGAACCATTGAATTAAGATCAGATCTGGACCGTCGAATCATAGGACAAGTCACTGACTTGGATTCAATGGAGCATGGTGTGGAAACTCACGAGATGTGATATCGCGTTAAGATCTGGACCGTCCGATCTATGGATATTTCAACCATCGATCAGACTCAATGAAGTGTATAAACTTGTGAAATATGAAGCACCTTTTGGCACAGCCTATGATCACCGTCGGTGGTCACGAGAAGGGAAGAAGTCAGTTCAAATAAGCTCCATTTCAGGGTTTTGGGGATCGTGACTTGGAGAGTCGAGATGCCTCATCTCCAGATTCATGAAATGTGAATTCGCGAAAATCACTTTATGCATAAGCGCTTGGTCATGGCCTTGGTCATATAGAGGAAGGAGCTAGCGTAGAAAAGCTATGTATCGGAGTTTCAGAGATCACGATATGAAGTGTCAAGACACTTGGCCACAGGAATGATGAAATGTCGAAACCCGATTTAAAGGCAAGATTAATAAAGTTCATCCAATGGTGCAGATAAACTTGAATATGATCGGAGGGCTACTTTTCTCTCTCACAGTTAATTCATCAGTTACGAATCTGTTAGCTAAACTGAGTCATGATTCTTGATCGGTTGGTGTTTCAGTTGCTGAGACGGTTTTCTTTTGCCGAAGAATATGCGAAGTGCAATATCTGTGGGAGTTGTGCATAAAAGAAAAAGAGACATACTGTGCGTAGTTGGTTGTTCTGGACGAAAAATGAATTAAACTGTAAGAAAGGGAAAATCGCAGGATGCGCAGTGTGAGACTAAAAATATGTGCAGTGTGAGATAAAACTCATAGAAGAGTAACAGATGAGGAAAAGACTTGAAGCAGAGCAGAATGACAGAACAAGTTGAAGCAGAGCAGAATTGCAGAACAGGCAAAGGAAGAGAAGAATTGCAGAACAGTTAGAAGAAGACCAGATTTACAGAACAAAGAAGAAGTGGTAAGAATCGATTTATCTGTGTAGTTGGTTATTTAATCATTTATTTATATTCCAGGGTGGTTGGGAGATTCTAGGGAGGACTTTTGTCCTCAGAGGTTCAAGTGGGAGCTTGAACACAAGGAGTTGTAGCTTCCATCTGGTTGCAGCCAAAGAAACCAAGGTGGTAGGGTGGTGCAAGGGAGAACAAGTGTTCTCTATTATACAGGTTGGAGCCTGTGTAACTGGAAGTTGGTGTTGGAACATTAGGGGAGTTGGTGCTTCTTTCTAGTGGGTGCTAGAGAAACAAGAGAGTCGGTTTTCTCAAACAATTTGCAGCTTGTAAAACAGAGGTAGCAGCCTCACATTGAGTTGGTGCTCAATTATAGATGATGTACAAAACTTAAAAGATTGCCTATCATTTCGAAGAAGAAGAGGTTTTCTCCCTTTATGGGTTTCCTCGTGAAAATATGTCTCTGTGTATACCTTATGTGTGACTGATGCTCATTACTTTTATTGTCCATATCCTATATAATTTTGATGATCACTTGAAGAAAGATTAAGAATGTATCAATAGACTTAAAATTGTTTAAGCTCAATAACAACTGATTCACCCCCCCCTCTCAGTTGTCTTAGTAATTTCAACATCCTTGCACTCTCAAGTTGCATATTAAGGACCGTACCAGGTCCATTGGACCTTTACTAGCTCTATGGCTCGATTTCAGAGCTACTTGATCTTCTGGTATAGTATGCACACTGGATGCACTCGAAAAGCGCCTTCTTGCTCCACCTAAATCACATTCCAATCAATGACATGATTAGGATCAGGTGTATACTTTTTGAGAAATGATACATGGAATACATTATGAATAGACATTGATGCAGATAAGGCAAGAATGTATGCTACAAGCCCAATCCTCTCTAGTATTTAAAATGGACCACAATAATGAGCTATCAACTTTGAACAATTTCCCAACTTCAGGGAATTTATGTTGGCCTTTACTTTCAAGAATACATGGTCAGCCACTTTAAATTCCCTGTGAGTTCTACCCTTATCAGCATAGCTTTTCTACCTGCCTTGAGCAGCCTTTAAATTCTATTTTATTTTCAACATTTTCTCTTCCATTTCCCTGAGTAATTTTATCCCAACCACTGCTCTATCTATTGGGTTGTCCCAACTTGCTTATGTGTTGCACCTTCTTCCATAAAGTGCCTCAAATTGTCTCATCTTTAGAGATGCTTGGTATCCATTTTTATAAGCAAACTCTACTAATTGTAGTTAGTCTTCCCATTTTTATGGTTTATCCATCACATGCATCCTCGACATATGATCAATCACTTGATTCAACCTCTTTGTTTGTCCATCATATTTTGGATGATAAGTTGTGCTAAAATTCAAATTTGTTCCAAATCCCTTAAATAATCCTTTCAAAAATTTGATGTAAATTTTGGATCTCTGTCAGACACAATTGTCTTGGGTATACCATGCAGTCAAGTAATTTATCTCATATAAATATCAGCAATGTTGGTTGCCTTGTGAGTGAGCTTTACTAGAATAAAATGGGCAGCTTTAGTAAGCTTGTCCACCACTACCATGATAGAATCATGTTGTTTCTTTGTTCTGGGCAGTTTGGGGATGAAATCCATTATTAAAACTTCCCATTTCCACTCAGGAATGGGTAATGGTTGTATAAATCCAGTTGTGTGTCTATGCTCAGCCTTGACCTTTTGAAACTCCAAACATTTGGCAATAAAATCAACAACTTCTTTCATCATTCCTGGCCAATAATATTGGCTCTTGACAGCTACAAGAGTTTTATGATAACCTGGGTGCTCAACATAAGGTACATTATGCATTTCTCTCAATATCATATTTTTCAATTCCTAGGAATTTGGTACATAAGTTATGCCCTTGTACATCAGAATTTCATCATTTCCTAGCTTATAGTCTTCAATTTTCTACTACAAAATACCTTGATGTAATTTGGTTATTATTTACATGTGTTGCAAATTTGATTTTGCAGCCTCTAAGATTCTATATTTTAAATATGATTGGTACATGCTAATTGTTTTAGAGTGAAACTCATGCGCCCTTCTGCTAAGTGCATCAACCACCTTGTTCTCTTTCCCTTTGATATGCTTTATATCAAATTCATATTCACTGAGAAATTATAACCACCTACTTTGTCTGGCATTTAGAGTTGGTTGTCTAAATAAATATTTCAGACCATTATGATTTTTCCTCAACTCAAACCTTTTCCCCATGAGGTAGTGCCTCCACCTCTTCAAGGCATGCACTATGGCTGCCAACTCTAAATCATGAGTAGCATAGTTCCTTTCATGCTCCTTCAACTTCCTTGATTCATAGCATACCACATACCCATTTTCACTGAGGACTCCACCAATCCCTTCTTTACATGCATAAGTGCATACAATGATGGAGAACTTGTTAATAAATGCTTCAAGTATTGGAAACTCTTTTCACAATCCAATGTCCATTGAAACTTCATCCCCTTCTTTTGCAAGGAAGTGATCGAGTGTGCAATCTTTGAGAATCCATGGGCCTGCAAGGCCCATGGATGATCTTACTTCTGTCACATTATTTGGTGATGACCATCCTCTAATGGCCTCAATATTTTCAAGATCCATTGTTATCCCTTCCTCTGAAATGATATGTCCCAAATAATGAATTTGCTTCTGATAAAATGAGCACTTGCTCAATTTGGCATACAACTAATTTTCCCTTAATGCATGTAATATCATCCTCAAGTTTTGTTCATGCTCTTCCTCCAACTTAGAATATATAATAATGTCATCTAAAAATACAATGACAAACTTATCTAAGTATTCTCTGAAAATTCCATTCATTAAACACACGAAGACAGTTGGTGCATTTGATAACCCAAATGGCACCATTGTGAACTCATAATGCACATACCTTGTTCTGAAAGAAATATTGCCGATGTCTTCTTCTTTAATTCTTACTTGATGATAACCTAACCTGAGATCAATCTTGGAGAATATTTTTGCATCTTTGAACTGATCAAAGAGGTCATCTATCCTTGGAAAAGGATACTTATTCTTCACAGTTACCTTGTTCAACTGCCTAAATTTAATGCAAAGTCTCAATGTTCCATCATTTTTCTTCTCAAATAATATTGGGAAACCCCAAGGTGACACACTTGGGCGTATATACCCCTTCTTCGGAAGATCTTCAAGTTGCATTTGCATTTCCTTCAATTCTAGTGTACTCATCCTATAAGGGGTCTTGGATATTGGGGTTGCTCCAGGCATTAGATTGATGGAGAAATCAATGTCTCTTTTAGGGGGTAATCCTGGAATTTCTTTAAATACATATTCAAACTCTTTTAGGATTACATAATCTTCAATATTTGACACCTTATCTTTAGGTGTCTCTTCCATATGTGCTGTAAATATTTGACACCCTTTTCTATAACTTTTCTTCAGCTGCAATGTTGAAATTTCTTTGATAGTTATTGCCCTGGGAATTCTTTGTATGGTCCTTAGGTTAACTTCCTCATCCAAGCCAGTAAATGCCTTATTATAACAATCTAAGATAGCACGGTGTTGGTCCAACCAATCCACACCAATTAGACAGTCATAGGAACCTAAAGGTATGATGTTCAAATATTATGTGATGCTCATTCCATTCATGTCCATTGGACATTCCTTAACCATCTAATTAATTTTTCTTTTAGCTCCAATAGCCAGCTGTACCAACCAAGATTTTCCAATATTGCTTCTTCGCAAATGCAATATTTCCACCATCTTAGGATCTATATGACTATGACTAGCTCCTGAATCAATTAAAATAGAAATGGTTTGGTTGTTGATCTTACCTTCCACTTCAATCATGTGTGACTGAAACTCATCTTGCTTGTTGTCCAGGGCTGCATAAATCCTAGGAAAATTTATGCCCATGTCCTCCACCGTATCATCTCGTTGTACATTGTGAACAGTCCTCACTTTTTCACCTCTGTGAGGACAATCTCTGTGCATATGATATCCCCCACAACCCCAACATTGAATAGGTGGTTGCCTTGGTCTTTGCCCTCCTATATCAATCATTCAGGGTTCTCTAGAAGTTGGTTATCCCTGAGGATTATTTCTAAAGAATGGTGGCTTAGTCCCCTTCTTCCTCTGTTCCATCTTGATTTTCTTCTTGTCTTCCCAAGATTTTTGGAAAGTTGGACTTCCTTTATGTTGATAATAAAGGCATTTAGCTCACCTTATGGTCTCCTCCAATGTTTTTGGATCATCATATTGTATCTTGTCACTAATAAATGATGGCAACCCACTCAAATAACTCTGAATCTTAACTGGCTCTTCCTTGATGAAAGAAACATACTTTAGCAGTTATAAAAACCTTCTTTCATATTCATCTATGGTAATACTCCCAAGCTTGAGTTCAAATAACTCCTTCATTTTATTTTCATAGTATCTCTTAGTCAAGTATTTCTTTTGAAAATACCTCTTGAATTCCTTCCAAGTAACATTTTTCTCATTAATGTGTTGCACCTTCACAAATTGGTCCCACCACAAGGATGTCGTAAGGTATCTAGAGAGGTAGTGGGGGGGTGGGCAGAGGGCCCATAGTGATAATAGTGGAGGCCATTCAATGTAAGGTGGACTAGGTCCACTATATTATTAAATAAGGCCCACTATGGTAGTTTGATATAATAAATGGGTAA
>JASDQU011401155.1:16547-38382 GCA_032191745.1 Picea mariana
TCCCCCCCCCCACTACCTCTCTAGCTACCTTACAGATGCCTTTCCCTTGAGATGATAAATGACAATTATTCCTTATGCGTGTGAAGAGTAATTATGAAATTGAAAATACTTCCTCATGCCTAGCAGCCATGTTTCTAAATCTTCATCCTTCTTGTGCTCACCATCAAATGTAGGAGGCTTGATTTTGTTCATTTCTCCTTGTAGCTCATCCACCCCAGACCTCCTCGTATGCTTCCTAACAGGGGATGGACTTGAAATACTGTGTGCTCTCCTAGTGGAATTCCTTGGGGAGTGACTTTGATGTCTACCAACACTTCTTGCTCTTCTCCTCTCATCATGAGACCTGTGACTTCTTGATTTGCTTGAGTCATTCTCCTTATCCATCTTCTTTTCTATTATTCCCAAGCTCTGCATTAACTTTATGTTGAAGTCCTCCTGCTTCTCCATGGCTTTCATAAGCCTCTCAATATCACATTTATAAATTTTGACATCCTTTTGCATAATTTTAATGGTCTCTACCAAGTTCATGCTTTCTTCATTTCCTTCTCCATGTCCATTTGAGTTTGTACCTTCATTACCCATATTGACACACATCCCTTTGATCTCATATTCCTGGCCGTAAGCCCCCTATGTATCTTCCATGATTTTGAACTCTGTGTTGATCTTGATATGATCTAATTGTTGTTAACTCTGCAAAATGTGCAGCCAACATAACTTGTTAGGCTAATTAATTCAACAATTCATGAAATTATGAACAATTTTGGTTCAATAATGCATTAGAATTATTTCTTCTGATTTCCTAAAAAATTGACTACCCATATCAATTTTTTGGGTGAATATTTATATTCTATTGTCCAAGACCTTTCCAACGCCTACTTCCATGCTCAATTATGAGTCTTTAGCGAAAAGTTATGGTTATTTGAAAAATTGTCCTTTCTGTGAGGGCAATCCTTGTACACGTGATCTTCTTCATAGTCGAATTAGCTCTTGGACTTGTGTTGGATCCTCTTATAATGTACACAGGCCCTTTTTACCTTAGAATCAAATTTCAGGTGCTATCCTCTTTACTTCGGTAGGAACATCATATGACCGCGGGCTAGAACCAAACACTTAGACATAAGATGCTATTCAGAGCTCCAGGACTCCGGTGCTCCGAAACTTCAGCCTTCGGAGGTTCTTACCACAACACTTTTTAGTTCCCCCAAATGTCGAACTGGCGAACTCCTAGAGAGCTACTATCCAAAGCTTTGTTACTCTGACGCTCTGGAACATTAGGCTTTGGAGGTTCTTACCACAACACTTTCCAATTCCCCTGAACTCTGAACTGACTAACTCCTGGAGAGTTGTTATTCGAAGCTTCGTTACTCCGACACTCTGAAACTTTGGGCTTCGGAGGTCCTTACCACAACACTTTCCAATTCCCCACATTGAACTAGCGAATTCCCATAGAGGTGCTATCTGGAGCTTCGTTACTCTGGCACTCTGAAAATTCGAGCTCCGTAGGTTCTTACCACAACACTTTCCAATTCCCCCAAACGTCGAACTGGAGAACTCCTGGAGAGGCGCTATTCGGAGCTTCATTACTCCGGTGCTCCGGAACTTCAGGATTCGGAGGTTCTTTTTGTTAATCACCCCCAACTTCCCAAACTGCAAAATGTCGAATTGGCAAAGGGCAGAGATCCACGGTTCATGTGTCCCCGTCAATGAATGGCCAAGATTGACTCTGTGTTACACATGAAATTTACACACCTAGGTATCTCTCCCTAAGTGTCGTAAGTGTCATATAAGTGTCTCATACACCTTGACACCATGGAATAACCTATGTCACAATCCCTAGTCAATGTGGAGAAGAGATATATTACATGAAGGCCAAAATACTATGAAAAAGAAATTAATTAAGTGTGAGAATCCACCTCACATTTGGTTTCCTATTTTTTAGGGAAGGTGGAGGATCTCATGGATGGTTGAAATATTTCCTCCTTAAAATCCTTGAGAGATGTTTCCTCCCTAAAATCCTTAAGAGATATTTTCACCCTAAATATCTTTCAGATCCCCTTTTAAATCCTCTCCATGGTGGTTAAGCCTCCAAATCCCAGATAATGAGGGCTTTCCATGGAGAAAAGAAGAATGGTGGAGATTTGAGGTATCAAACCTATGGTCTTGGGAGAAAGTTGGATATCAAACCTATGATTTTAGGAGCTTTGTGCAAGGGATATACGAGGAGGACTTGGGGATGTTGTTGCAACTGCATCTATAGTTTGTAAGTATTTTTTTAAGAGTTCTCATTAATATATTGCTTGGACTATTTCCTTCTAACCTATGTCTCTTTACATATTTTTGTCTTATAGATGGATTTGATTGGAATAATCTTATAGAGTAGAGTAGGATTTCCTTGTCTTCTTGTCCATTGCATTGTAGGTGTCAAACAATGCAAAGGAGCTTGGAGATCAAGCTCAAGTTGGAGCAGCAAGGACAAACATCAAAATAAGGTGCATCACACTTTCTTCCTTCTCCTTCTCTTTCTGAGTAGTTAGTTAGATTCAAAGGAATGTTAGTGTCCAAAGTTACGATGTTTTCTGTCTTGGTATAGGGGTCTAGAATCTAAGAGGAGATTCAACTGTCCGCAGGGGAATTTTCCTACAACAGAAATTGGTGACTCCATTGGGGATCGACATTGATTTGTATTTACTTGGATCATCCCTACCTTTTCCCACCTTTCATATCATTTTCATTATTTTTTCATGATCCATTACCTTTCTCCCATTTTCACTAGCATTTTCGCCAATTTCTGTGAATTCTCGGTGAGTTTTCTGAGTTTTTTGGCTTTGTTTTGAATTTATGGGAAGGGTAGAGCTCCCCTATAGTGCATCACAGAGCATTGATATCTAATCATTGCTCCCCTGTAGTGATTTACAGAGTGCTATAGTGCTTTGTTCCCTTGAGTTAGGGAGTGCTAGTCTCTTTGTTGGAGGTTTTCTGCCTTTTTTTGCTCAAATTTTCATAGTCTATCTTGCAGAGATTCTTGCCCAGAGTATGTACTTTGGATTGTGGCTTTGTTTGGGTTGCTTTTAATTTGAAGAAGCTCACTATTTATTTTAGTGTATCTTTGAAAACAAAAAAAAAAAAAAATATTTCTTGCTTTGCATTAGATTGGGGGAATCCTTGCATTTGAAGTAGTGAAATTGCATGGTTTTTGGCATTTTTTGGTTTTGAATTCTTGAATATCTTTGGCTCATTTCTTGAAGATATTGATATTGATGAGTTTAATAAAATTTTGGAACAATGTGCATCTGGGAATGATAAACGTTTTCTCCTTCTCGTAGTATAGCTTTCATCAAAGTGAAATATTTGCATTTGCATTTATTTGCATTGTTTAGAGTTAGTCAAAACATCATTTAGTTCACACCATTTTTGTCTTGAGTAACAACAGCCTTAAAATAAAGTGCTTATAAAAATTGATTAGACATTTTTATATTTTCTATATCAAACCTACATTATATTGGTTGTAGGGATTTGGAATAGGTGTGAAAGATAACTTTCCAAAGCTGTAAACAAACATAGAATCTTAAGTTAGGGAGTGGTGAAATACATTTACTACATTTTGTCCTAGGAAGCCCTTCTCACACAAGGTTCAATCATGAGGTCACATTGAGACTAGTAGAGTGATTAACCCTACTTTGTTGGTCTCGGTGTAGTGGTTACACGTATTATTGGGGGCACTTAAGAAAAAAACCCTGTGTGGGTCTTCTCAAGTTGATTTCGGGCTCAGTTACCCTGCCCTTGTGCGTGTATCAGACTGTTCATTGTTTCCCCAAGAATCATTGTTGTAGTTGGTAACCTTAGTGGCATTTCTCTTTAGGGTAATACATGAGGTGACGGTGAACGGGAAGTCTTCGTTGTACCTGGAATTGACGTTGGCCAAACTCACTCGAGCTCCTTGGAGGGTAAATCCAGGTTTATTGTGTGGAAGCTTGCACCAAGGCATAATTTTGTTAAGCGGGTCGTCAACGTAACTTTTCCACCTGCTCGATCTCATCCTCTTCTTACATTGTTCTCGCGATGTTGGATTTCATCATCAACTAGTGTGTTCATTGTGAGAAGGTTTTGTTTGCTTGCTTGCTTACTAAATTTTTAGTGTGTGTTGTTTGTTTTCCCTTACAAGCCTTAGGTTGGAGCCATATTTATGACATATGTGCCCGAAACGACCAATGAAGCAACCCTTGCTTAGGGGGAGCCCCTTTTTTTTCCTTCTTATGGAAACTACTTTGAGCCTTCCAGGTCTCACAATTGGGTTATCGGTATGGTTGTTTTCCACTCTGGTAATCTTGAATGCAGAAAGTGCTTTCTTTTTAAGCAGTTCCACCCGAGAACATCAACCTCATGTTGATCCTTCACCTTCTTCACCAGTAAGAGCGTCTTCACCTTCTCCACTTGAAAGGTGTTCTTCCGTTTCATCTTCTTCGCTCAGTGAAATCTCTAAATCTAGTAACTCAGTGGGTAAGAAGAAGAAGAAAAGGAAGAAAAAGAAAAAGAAAAATAAGCAAGGGTCCAAGCTTCCAGCCATTGCCAGACATTTCGAAAAACAACTAGGTACTGATAATCATATTGGGAGTGTCGATGATGCCAAAATCACCCAAACAACCCATCAACCCAAGTACCCTTGCAGGATTTGTAAGGTAGCCATCTTCTTAAGGATTTCCCTGGTCTATCCAAGGTTATAGAATTATGGTCTACACACCCTTGCTAGCCCATGTCATCAACCTCTGAACAACATGCCACTAACCTCCCATCAACTAGTCAGGATATTGTTGGGAGGAAGAAAAGTAGAGTCAAGTTCATGTGTATGTTATGCAGAGGGAGTCATCAAACTCACCTTTTCCCTTGTATGGACGAAGCCTCGAAATTACTAGAATACATGACTATTTCCAAACCTCAACTTCCAATTGCTTATTGCAAACTTACTCTCAACCCAGATATAGTTGATGGAATGATCAATCCGGTCCCTTCATCAGTTAGTCTAGTTGATCAGGTAGTCAATCTGGTCACATCCTTAGTTGAACTAGTTGACAAAGTGGTCGATTCGATCCCATACTCGGTCGATCTCACTCTCCCGTTAGAAAGTGAAACCCAAGCGGTCGATCCCTTTCCACCTATCAACCCCATTCTCCCCTTGGAGAGTGAAACCCAAGCGGTCGATCTGATATCGTCATGGGTCGATCCTACTATCCCACTAGTGAGTAAACCTAATATTGCTCATGTTTTTCATGTTAATAAAGAAACTACCACGTTAGGGAGCATTCCTCCTTCTCCCATGGAACCCCCTCCAATTAATGATTCATCCTTTTTTATTGGGGTGCACTAACTAGACCTCATCTTCCCTCTCACATTCATTTCAATATTACAGTACAAGTTTGTGGTTGGGACGTTCCTCAAACGTTGATAGATGAAGGTGCATCCGTTAGTATTTTATCCTCCATTTCTTGGAAAGCTTTGGGTTGTCCTCAGCTTGTGTCGGTTACACAGAATCTATTAGATTTTAACATAAGAACTATTCAACCTTTAGGGAGCCTTCCTAAGTTTTCCGTAACTTTGGGAGGGAAAACTATCTTGATTGATGTCATGGCAGTCCATGATCCCTTGGATTTTGATTTACTCCTTGGGCAAGATTATGTCTATGCCATGAAAGCTATCATGTCCACTCTTTTTCGTGTGATATCTTTCCCTCACGATGGAAGAGTTGTGATTATTGATCAACTCTGGTTTGTTGACCCTAATTTGACAATGACTTCCCTAAATGGTTCGTATATGCAATCGGTATCATCCCTGCCACAAGTCAATTATGTGGTGTTGTCTCCCATGCCTTCAGCTACTGATAAAGATGAGTCTCTCACTGTAAGCTCAATCTCTTATGACTTGAATCTGGTATTTAACATGGTCATCTCTTCGATAGGGCTATTAGAGATAGATCTCCCTATCCTTATCGTGGTCGTCGACATGTTTTCCTTATAGAGTGTTTTTATTCCATCTAGTAAAGATCTCTTGGAAGCCATGACCGATTTTTGTCCCTTGACATGGTGTCCTTCCAGACCATTGTCCTCTTGGAATCCATGACGAAGAAGAGAGCTTTGAGCATGGTTTTATGATTTCAAGCTCGTTAAAAAATTAAACCCGCTATGAGCATAGTTTTTCTCTCTATAGCAAGCTCGTTAAAAAATGAAACAGAAGCCATGAGTATAGTTTTGCTTCTCTGTGGAAAGCTCGTTAAAAAATGAAACGGAGGTTATGAGCATAGTTATTTTCCTGTGTCAAGCTAGTTAAAAAATGAAACAGAAATCTGGGGATTGAACCCGGATCCATGAGAATAGTTTTTTTTCTCTATCACAAGCTCGTTAAAAAATGAAACAGAAGTTATGAGCATAGTTTTATTTCTCTGTGGCAAGCTCATTAAAAAATGAAACATAGGTTTTTCGCATAGTTATTTTTATGTGTCAAGCTCGTTAAAACATGAAACAGTCACCTCTCCCATTGATTCGAGTCTTTTCACTAGATCTCGTAGATATCGAGTCGAGTCTTTAGCTAGATCTTGTAGATGTCGAGTCGAGTCTTTCGTTAGGTATCGTATTTGAACCGTCCTTTCATCCACCCTTATCCTTTTTCTCCATCTAGTACAGAAATTGGTGACAACCTCAAAGTTGATGAATGAAATGAAGCTTGGGGGGGGCTTGTCTCCAGCATTTGATTATCATTCTAGAGCTAAGACGCTAGCTTTTCAAGCTAGGGGCAGAGTACCAACCATCCATGGGTATCCCTACCTTTGGAAATTATGTTGGGAATTTACAATCATAGTTTAATGTTGTTTCAAGCTTGTGTAAAAATGAAACCAATACCAAGCTTAGTCTTTGTTCTTTCTCACGCTCGAAAAACATGAGAATGTAACCGAGTAGACTTTTGTCACCTTTTCTGTACTCGTAAAGGTTATACGAAAAAGGAACCCCCTGGAATCTCCTTTAAGCTCTTTTCAGACTCTCTAAACATGAAAATATTGTCGAATGATCTTGCTTCCTTTCACACTCGTTAAAAGGTCTGAAAGGGCATCTTTCGAGTGGTATTTTATCTCTTTTTCGGCCTCGTGAGACTAAAATTACGAAAAATGACAACCCTTGAGTCTCCTTTAAGTTATTTTCATAGTCTCTAAACATGAAAAACCACTGAGTTTTCCTTCTCTGGACTCGCTAAACTACACATTGAAGGGCCCATATGGGGACGAACCCTTACTTCTTCTAGTTTGTTAAACAAAGGAAGAGGAACTTACCGAAGGTTAGTTATATCGAGTATGTGTTACCCTCCTCAAGCTCATTAAATTAAAAAGAGATACTCATCTATCTGGGTGGGGGAGAAATTGAAGGAAGTGGGTCAAGTTTTTGAGAATCCTTTATGGCAGTTATTGTCTCCCTTGAACATGGCACCTGTTTGCGTCCTATCTTATAGTTGGGTAATTTGCTTGTCTCTAAGTCATACCAATTCCATGTGTCGTCATACATTTTCGTCCAGTCGAAGAGTGCTCTTATTTTCGTCACATTACATTCTTGGTACTCGTTGATTCAATGATGCCAAGTCAATTGTCGTGCATTATCATGTTTAAGGGAAGTTTCACTTCAAACCATCCATCTACAGTATTGTCAGTTTCCATTTCATGTGTCAGTCCATACTTATTCGATTCACCATATTAGATTACTTTACTATGTCAGTTTTTTGCCGATGATGGGGGATACATCAAGGCCCTCCTTCGACGAGTATTTTCATGTTGACTTCAACACATCGTCTGATAATTAGACATAGAAACCAGTTAGTACCTTGGGACCTGCATGCCTCAATGATAGGCCTCCTCACTTCTGACAGTAGGTTTACATCATTGACCTTTGATCGGATGATTCCACAAATGTTCGAATTCAGCTCATTTATTCACATTCGTTGGATTGTACTAGGGTACCTTGGGAGTCATTGACATCACTGGTGATTTCCCTCGCACTTGTTAACAGTTTACCTCAATGTATGGTAATCAAGTGGTTTCTACCATGTTTGACATCAAAACATCTATTCACATGGATAGATTTGTACCACATCGGAATTGGGATGAAGACCTTGGGTTGAGCGTTCACTTTGATATTTGCTTTTCCCAAGATGCGAAAGGAGATCATTTGAGCATGTTGATATATATATATATATATATATATATATATATATATATATAGTCACATAGATCCACATTGTATTGTTTCATGGCTATGTTTTATCATCTCATAGCTCCACTATGTGTTTCTCATGGCTACGATCAGTTCATGTCATGGAGGTATGGATCCACATTGTATCTTTGGTGGCCATATCCTTAGTCAATAATTTTCATGGATCCGCAGTGTATTGGTCGGTGGTCATGCTTTAAGTCATCTCGTATTCCAAGCATAGGTATGTCTACCTCGGAAATGGAACACTTTTTTAATATTGTTTGATGGTTTTTTGTAGCTTCTTCTAGGTTATCCAACTCCACACCCAAATATTTTTAAAGTGTTTCAGCCATCATTCTCTCTTCTGACCTCACACTTTAGGGGGCATTCTGTTACACATGAAATTTGCACACCTAGGTACCTCATCCTAAGTGTTGTAAGTGTCATATAAGTGTATCATACACCTTCACACCATGGAATAACCTATGTTACAATCCCTAGTCAATGTGGAGGAGGGATTTATTACATGAAGGCCAAAATACCAAGTGCACATGAATTATTATTAATATTTATGAAAAACAAATTAATTAAGTGTGAGAATCCACCTCACAATTGATTTCCTATTTTTAGGGAAGGTGGAGGATCTCATGGATGGTTGAAATATCTCCTCCTTAAAATCCTTGACAGATATTTCCTCCCTAAAATCCTTAAGAGATATTTTCTCCCTAAATATCTTTCATATCCCCTTTTGGTGGATCTGATGAGTGATCCTATCTATGGTGGTTAAGCCTCCAAATCCTATATAATGAGGGCTTTCCATGGAGGAAATAAGAATGGTGGAGATTTTAGGTATCAAACCTATGGTCTTGGGAGAAAGATGGATATCGAACCTATGATTTTGAGAGCTTTGTGAAAGGTTTGGACAAGGAGGAATTGGGGAAGTTGTTGCAACTGCATATACAGTCTGTAAGTATTTCTTTAAGAGTTATCATTAATATATTGCTTGGCCTATTTCCTTCTAACCTATGTCTCTTTACATATGTTTGTCTTATAGATGGATTTGATTGGAATAATCTTATAGAGTAGAGTAGGAGTTCTCTATCTTGTTTTCCATTGCATTGCAGGTGTCAAACAGTGCAAAGGAGCTCGGAGATCAAGCTCAAGTTGGAGTAGCAAGGACAAACATTGGAATAAGGTGCATCACACTTTCTTCCTTCTGCTTCTCTTTCTAATTAGTTAGTTAGATTCAAAGGAATGTTAGTGTCCAATGTTAACATGTTTTCTGTATTGGTATAGGGGTATAGAATCCAAGCAGAGATTCACTTGTCCGTAGGGGAATTTTCCTACAACACTCCGGGGTTCAGGACTTCGGGACTTTCCACACCAAAACAACTTTCGCCCACAATCCTCTTAAGGGTTAAATACTTGATAGTGTGTTGACACATGTACTTGAAAACCAATGGTTGGAATTTACTCGGGCCTTCGGGACTACGGGAAAATATCCACTCTGCACAATCACCACCAAATTCTCCCAGAGTGTCGAATCGTCGAACCCCTTGGGGATCCAATGGCTTGCACTCCCCCAGTGATCTGTGGTGGGGATTAACTTTGGAACTTTGGAGCTTCAGGGCTTCAACCACTTTCCAATGGTTACCTCTGAGATCTCTCAAATAGCTGAACGTCAAAGGGATAACAATCAATGACCCTTGCTTCACTATGAGATCTATGGTTGAGATCTGTTTCGAGACTTCGGGCTTTGGGGATTTCTCCTCCTAGCAACACAAGGACTAAAATCTCTTGGAGTGCCGAATCAGCGAACCGTGATATCTACAACTCATATTCCACTATGGGATCTACAGATGAGATCCTCTCCACTTTGGCTAATACTTACGACCTGAGAACCTTCATCAAAATCGCTCATTCTCCCATGCTCAGATCCAATGGATAGGATATGATCTCCTCCATTGTGTGCTTCTCCTCTAGTCTGGGTTTGATCCAACAGCCCAAATCTAATCTTGTGACCCAAATCAATGGATGTTGTGGTTTCTCGAACCGTTACACCTCCTGAGATTTTGAACACCGTCAATTTTTTCTCTCAGTGCCCTCCTAGCACCCTATAACTTCAATTCTCTGTGAAATTTTGCTTCAATTCAACTTGCTCATCCCATCCAGGCTCAATGTTGAAAACTGGAGCTCTGATACCATATTATAGCATCCCCAGAATCCCACTATTGGGCTATGCCACACGAAATATTTTTTGAACTGTATACAAAATTTAAAGCATACAAATATTATGCAAATATACAGGTTCATACAGAATAATAATGGAAATACACATGTAGCATACACAGAAAAACCCCATAAAAAAAAATGCATAATTAATGATGCACCATGTAATTTAACACACAATTGGCACTTATATTTGATAAAAACACCACCAATTGTGTGCAAATCTTCCACGCTCCTCCCATCCTTAGACCACACTACTCAGAACTCTCAGCAGTGGCTCACGCCCTAGCTGGGACTAAACTCCATCCAAGTAAAGGAATTCCTAACCAAGCTTATGTATCTCAGACAATAGGAAAAACTTTGTCCCAGGTGTCAATTTGAACTAACAGCCTATAGTCCCTCATTCGCCACATGCCTGTCCCACACCAGGAAATGTGCCCCTTCTCTACTCAATAGTCCTTCGACTACCCATTTTCCTTTTTGGGGGTTCAGCAACATGCCGGACAGAAATTCTCAAATCCCTGTAGTTGCAGTCTAGCACCTTCAGGAGATCAATTCTCATCAATTCTCTCACCTAGAGGGAATTTCCCACGGGCTTGACAACCCATCTCTTCAATATCCCACGGGCGTGACAACCCATTTCTTCAGTCCAGCTCCTAAGCTAACCAGGTACATGTACAAGTAAATGTACGGGTTTGGTACTGGTTTAGGTACAGTACAAGTATAGTGATGGTAAGTATAGTGATGGTAACAGGAAATTACGGAGGACAGCTGAAAATCCATGAGTGAAGGAATGGAGGAATGATGGAATCCTGGAAAATGCACTAAGTCTAAACTCTTTGTATGCATGTTCCTAATTTTTCACTTGTCATATTGAGAGCTACTTTGGCCCACTTGTCCCCATCCTTAGAACTTAGGATTATTAATTATCCATACTTTATACTTTAAAGAATATCAGTATAATATTCCTTTTTGGATTAAGCTCCCTAGCTTGGCCCCTTATCCTCAACTTTTAGCCCCCTTTCCCAAACTAGTGGAGTTTAGTCCCCCACACTCTTTTACACAGTTGGTCTGCATGCAGTGATGTATTTTTCATTAATAATTGCATGTGAATACATTTGCATTTACATCACAGATATATTGTCCTTTCTGCATCCTGACTAACCAACCTACGTGCATTTGTATTTACATTTACAGTTAGGGTTCGATCTAGGGTTATTACAAGGTATATCAATGGAAGCGAGTACAACTTCCCACTCATCACCAGTAACATAGGAAGGTCTACGACCTTTTTGGGGAGTATCTAGTAGGGGCAGGGGTTCCAAGGGAAGGAAATCATTTCAAAGGCCTTCACAGGGCATTGTGCAAGTTCCATCTCGTGGGTGTGGAGGACCCCATTACCAGCGCGACTGCCCAGAGTCACAATCAGGATTTGTACATAGAGAAGGAAAGGCCCCGATGGGAAGAGGGAGTACTAGCCACCTATAATGTCCCCAGTCACCCACAGGCCGAGAAACGCCACTACATTTCTTCTCTATTACCAAACTGTAACATACCCAGCCTCCCACCGGAAGGCATGCCACACCAAGAACGTATCTCTTGGTTGCCTTGGAAACTCTCATAACACTTAATTAATAAATAATCATGAAATACATACATGCAAGGATCAATATTCATACCACAACATAAAATACATGCATGATATGCCATTAACAACGTTAACTAGAAAGCATGCATATTATGGGTAGAATCTCAAGTATAATAATTGATACGCAGCGGAAATAAATACATAAGAAAAGAAACCATCACATAGAGAACTCATATTTTATAAAACAAGACACCAACTGGCTACAAACCAAGGACATTCCACCCAATCATAGACATTGTTGCTCCAAGTCTCAACAGTAATGTCACTCCCGAGCCAGGGCTATGAATCCACAAGGACGGTTCCAGAGTGTTACTTGGCTTCCAAAACTAGTCAACACTCAAGCTCTCACAGGCTTCTCCAACACTCACAACAATCCAAGTACCCAGCTCTCTTCTACCCATCCTGCACCACCCAGGAGAATAGACCTCCACCCTTCTTTTCCACACAATCCCTCAGGAAGTCCCTCTCCATTCAGGGCTCCAGTGTAGTTGGTCCATAATATCCATGTTGGGACTCTCGGGGCTCACAACTGTGATCAAATATGGTCACAAACAAAGCATCTCATACATGCAGGCCTCAGATCATGGCTAGACTACACCAACAATATCTACAGCCAACAAAATTGTGGTTTATCTTCAGTAGTTTGTCTTCCTTTCCCAAGCCAAGACACCAAAGTGAGGAAAGATGAATCAAGGGATGTACATAGTGAAGACTCCATGAGAGAGGATGAATAGTGAACAAAATGAGTGAATGAATGCATGAGGTGACCAGCAACAGCTCCAGAATGGGGAACGTGAATGAGAGTATTTTCCAACGAGAGAATAAACGACCCCACCAACCAACCCCTCCCATAGACCAGGGACGGGTTTTTGTAATTCGTGGGGATGAAGAACCTATTGGTATTCCCCCAAGAGCTCACATAATTTATCCCCCCCCCCCACCTATTTCACACAAAATGGGTAATATAAAATAAATAATCACTTATCCCCTTAGCCCCCTCTCTTGTGGAATCATAGCCCCCTATAACTCTAGTCCTTGTCTATCTAGCAGCCAGCGATCTATTTATTAATAATAATGATCAAAACATTACATTTCTTAGGCATACTAGCCTTTTAATAATTGTTTGGGCACTCTAGCCTCTCAACAATGTAACAATACATTATTTAATATGGGGGCTCAAAACCTAGGGCGTTACATCCCCTCCCCCTTATTTTGGCACTGTCCTTAGTGCATATACAAAACAAGAATCAAAATTCCAAAATTTATTCAAAAATATGTGGGTACTCTGCCCGCATGGAATCTTCATGCTCCCATGTAGCATCTTCAGGACCATAGCAGGTCCAGTGAACTTTTACCAGCTCTATAACTCGATTCCTAAGCATTTTGACTTTTTTGTCCAGTATTCGCATTGGTTGGACTTGAAATTCTCCCTCTGTCTCTACCTGAATCAGATGTCAATCAACAACATGGTTAGGATCGTGTACATATTTCTTTAGCAAAGAGACATGAAACGCATTATGCACTTTCATGGAAATAGGTAATGCAAGCATGTATGCAATTGGCCCTATTTTTTCCAATATCTCAAATGGACCACAATATCTCGCTGCCAGCTTTGTACAAATGCCCAACTTCAAGGAGCTCTTCTTGGGCTTTACTTTCAACAACACATGCTCTCCTACTTTAAATTCTCTTGTTGGCCTATTCTTGTCGGCATAAACCTTCTGTCTATCTTGAGCTACCTTTAAATTATGCTTAATCTTAACCATCTAGTCTTCCATTTCCTTGAGCAACTCCAGCCCAAGTACCACTCTATCTGTTGGGTTGTCCCAGCCTACTAGAGTAATGTACTTTCTACCATACAAGGATTCAAATGGGCTCATATTCAATGAATCTTGATACCCATTATTATAGGCAAACTCAACCAAGTGCGGATAATCTTCCCACTTAGATGGATTATCCATCACATACATTCTTAACATGTCTTCAATTACTTGGTTGACCCTTTCTGTCTGCCCATCTAACTGTGGATGGTATGTTGTGCTAAAGTTCAGATTTGTACCAAATCCTTTGAATAATCCTTTCCAGAAATTTGAAGTAAACTTAGTGTCTCTGTCTAAGACAATTTTCCTAGGTATCCCATGCAACCTAGCAATTTCCTTCATGTAAATTTATGCAATGTCAATTGTTATATGAGTTGTTTTTATAGGAACAAAATGAGCAGCCTTTGTCAATTTATCAACCACTACCATGATTAAATCATGTTTCCTATTTGTCTTGGGCAATTTAGTTATAAAGTCAATGGTTATCACTTCACATTTCTTCACTGGAATCGGTAATGGTTGCAGCAACCCCGATGAGTGTCTATGCTTAGCCTTCACTCTCTGACATTCCATACACTTGGCGATGCAATCAACAACAACCTTTTTCATTCCCATCCAAAAGAATTGGCTTCTTACTATTGTAATTGTTTTCTGGTAACCGAGATGTCCAGCATATGGAACATTATGCATTTCTTTTAGTATGAGATTCCAAATTTCTTCGGAACTAGGAACATAAATTATATTTGTATGCATAAGTAGTCTGTCTTCCTTTATCTCATATTCTTTCACTTTCTATTGTACATCTCCTTGATGTATTCTTTTTTTACCTGTAGGTAATGTTGATTTGTAACAACAACATCTAAAATTTTGCTCTTCAAGTCTGATTGATGCATACGGATAGTTGTAGCATGCAAGAGATGCACACTTCTACTAAGTGCATCGCCAACTTTATGTTCTTTTACCTTGATATTCTTGATATCAAAGTCGTATTCACTTAATAATTCAATCCATCTTGTTTTCCTATCATTCAAAGTTGGTTGATCAAAAAGATACTTCAGACCACTGTGGTATGTTCTTAATTCAAATCTCTTTCCCATGAGACAATGTTTCCACATCTTCAATGCACAGACAATGGCAGCAAGCTCCAAGTCATGTGTGGCATAGTTCCTCTCATGCTCCTTAAGATTTTTGGACTCATAACAAATGACATGTCCATTTTGAGTGAGGACTCCACCAAGTCCTTCCTTGCACGCATCTATGCATACCACAAAATTCTCATTTGGGTCAACAATCTCCAAAATAGGTGCACTAGTAAGTAATTCTTTCAACGAATTAAAATTTTCTTCACACTCAGGTGTCCATTCAAATTTAATTCCCTTATTTTGCAAAGAAGTGATGGGATGAGAAATCTTAGAGAACTCTGTTATAAACCTTTTGTAGTAACCAGCTAACGCCATAAAATATCTGACTTTTGAAACATTCATGGGCGTTGGCCATCCTCTAATGGCCTCAATCTTCCCAGGGTCTACTACTATACCCTGTTCTGAAATAATGTGCCCCAAGTAATGGATCTGTTCTTGATAAAAATAACACTTACTCAGCTTGGCATACAACTGATGTTCTCTCAGCACTTGCAGTACCAGTCTTAGGTGATGCTCATGCTCTTCCTTTGACTTAGAATAGACAAGTATGTCATCCAGAAATACTATGACAAACTTATCCAAGTAATTTCTGAATATTCCATTCATTAAGCACATAAAGACGGTTGGTGCATTGGAAAATCCAAATGGCACCACTACAAATTTATAGTGCCCATACCTAGTTCTAAAGGATCTCTTATGGATGTCTTCTTCCTTGATTCTTACCTAATGGTATCTTGATCTCAAGTCTATATTTGAGAATATATTTTCTCCTCTTAGCTAAAGAGGTCATCAATTATGGGTAGAGGATACTTGTTCTTTATAGTAGACTTATTCAGCTGTTGAAAGTCAATACACAGCCGAAGGTTACATCTTTATTTTTGACAAAGAGTATTGGTGCTCCCCAAGGTAAAACACTTGGACGTATGTACCCTTTCTTCAACAATTCCTCCAAATGCATTTGTAATTATTTTAACTCTGGTGTGCTCATTATGTAAGGTTTTTTTAACATCAAAGCAGCTCCTGGAACTAGATCAATATAGAAATCTATTTCCATTTTTGGTGGAAACCCTGGTATTTCTTGGAATACATCCTCAAATTCTTGTAGTATTGATAAATATTCAAGGCTTGGCCCCTTTGTCTTTTATGGCTCCTCCACATGGGTTGCATACAATTGACACCCTTTTCTTAAACATCTCTTCAATTGTAAGGTTGAAATCTCCCTTGTAGAGATGGGTCTTGGAACTCCTTTCACAGTGCTCTGCTTTCCATCTTCATCAAGACATGTAAATGTCTTGCTATGACAATCTAGGACAGCATGGTTCTTTTCCAACCAATCCACTCTAATTAGAATATCATAAGACCCCAATGGTATGATATTTAGATCAACACTAGTATTCACACCATTAAGAATTATGGAAAAACTTCTGACCACCGCATGGATTCTCCTTTTGGTTCTAGTGGATAGTTGAACCAAACTTGATTTCCCAAGCTTACTTTTCTCCAAATGTAATCTATCCACTATTTTAGGGTCAATGTAACAATGACTTGCTCATAAATCAATTAAAATAGCAACAAACTGATTTAAGATCTTACCTTCCACCTCGATCATGTTGGATTGGTATTTTGTTTGTCAATCATCTAAGGCTACATAAATCATTCCCATGTATTCAACTGTTGTAGCCTCTTGGATGTTGTGCATAGTCTTTACCCTGTCCTTTATGTGTGGGTAATCCTTATACAAGTGATCTTCTTTGCATCCCCAACACTGGATTGGTGGTATTCCCCTTTTTCCCAGGGAGTCTTCTTTCTTGGAATCATCCTTAGCATAATGATCTTGATGATTTTTATTAGGCTCATTTCTATTGAAAGGAGGTTTCAATCCCTTCCTCCTCCGATCATACTTCTTTGTATTCTTGTCCTTCCAATATTTTTGCATGGACTGTCTACCCTAGCCTTGCTCATACAGGTATTTAGCCTTCCTAATGGCCTCATTCAAGGTCTTGGGCTCATCATACCGAATCTTTTCTTTATAAAAGGCTGGCAGTCCACTCAAAACCCTTTGTATCTTTACCTTTTCATCATTTATAAACCCAACATACTTTAACAACCACAATAACTTCTTATCATATTCTGCCATATTCATGCTTCCTAGCCTAAGTTCAAAGAACTCCTGCATTTTCTCATCATAAAAATCCTTTGAGAGGTACTCTTTCTGGAAATACTTTTTGAATTGCTTGAAAGTGATCATATTCTCATTGATATGTTCAACTTGCTTCAGTTGATCCCACCACATTGTAGCTTTCCCATGCAAGTGGTAGGTAGCAATTCTAGCTTCCAGATTTGATGAATATTTGTGCAATTGGAAATATCTCCCAAGTCCAAGCAACCATGCTTCATCATCATCGTCCCTTTCTCTTTCACCATCAAAGGATGGTGGCTTGAGCTTCCTCAACTCTCCTTGCAAACTGTCCACCTCATGTCTCCTTCTTTGGTGCCTAACAGGAGACATCTCTGGACTACTTAAGGAATAATCAAATGCATAAAACCTTCTTACTAAGTAAGGAGGTGACTGGTGTCTCTGAGATCTACTAGCACTTCTGGAATAACCAACTCTTCCACGATCATATATTCTTTAATGACACATGCCTTCTTCCTCATGATTTGAGTCATTCTTCTCTTGACTTTGTAACTGATTTAAGCTCTACATCACTCGAGAATTTATCTGACTTTTCTCTCTCATCAACCTCTCATTGTCTGCCTTATAGCTCTGTACTTCTATTTTTAGGCTCTTCACAGTTTCTAGCAATGTTTCTTTCTCCCCTCGACCCTTGCGTCTGTTGGATTCTGTCTCTGATTTACCAATTCTGGTATTCTGGCCTTTAGCCTTTTTATCGTGGTTGGAGGCTCCCTCACCTTCTTACATATCTTCAATACGCATTCTGAGTTTATGTGTGTAAATCCCTTAATTCTGCAAAATGTGCAAGTGACCATTTTGTCAGAATTAAGCATATGAGAAACAAAATTGTTAATAATGCTACAGATCCTTTCAAATCGTGAAGAATTTATACGAATAACACTTCCATGTTATCCCTGGGACAATACAGAAATCAATTCTGCACAAGCGCTTCCTTCAAACCACTTTCCCAAGTGACCACAGCTCAAAACCATGGGCCAAATCCTTCCTGGCGCTTTTCTGTGTTAAAAACACTATATCTAAGATCATTTGGTTGAGAATTGATCGAGGGCTAAGATAGACTCTGGCCTTCAGGAGTCCTCGACCCCATTGCTTACACCTTGAACCCTCTGGAGTGCTAAGTCTCCAGACTATAGGATCTACCTCCATGTGGCAGCAAATAAGGTATAGACACATGGCCCTATCTGACGATGACACATATCATATACTAACTGGAATGAGCGGTCTTTGGAAAACACGAAACACGGTGACACGTGGAAAGCTCCAAGTGTGTTCATGTCACCCTAGGTGACGTCAGTAGGCCACGTCACCCCAGTGCCTCATGCCTTCGGGACTTCAAAACTTCGGGAGACTACTCCCCACTGCACCACAAATCCCCCAAACGTCGAACTCCCAAATCGGTTGATCTGCGGACACGTGTCTTCAACATGAACGGTCTAGATTTACTCTGGGGTTTCGGGACTTCGAAGGTTTCTGCTATTGAGCACCACCATAACGCCGAACTGGCAAACGTCGAACTTACGACCTTTGATAATCTTCAGACATGTGTACCTGAACATGGAGGGTCTAGATTTACTCCGAAGTTCAAGACTTCGGGAGACTTTCTTCCTGGCAGCTTAAGGGCTCACTTCTCCCAGAGTGTCGAATCTTTGAACTGTTGTGAGATCTACAACTCACACTTGCTCATACGCAGATCGGATGATTGGAGTCTGATCTTCTCCACTTTTCTCTGCCTCCTAATCCATGCTTGATCTAACGACCCAAACCTATCCTTGGAAAAATCCAATGTTCAGGTACTCCTCCCCATGATCTATGACGTAGATTCACTATGGGACTTCAGAGCTTTGGGGCTTCAGGATTCTTTTATGACAAGGAACTTAAAACTATCGAAGCAGCGAAGTCCGAAAGACTTGAGTATTTAACCTTCGCACCCTTTTCCCAGATCTGATGGTTGTGAGGGATTCAGATCCTTCCCAAATAGATCCTACGGCCATCGCGGCTTCCCGAACCACTACACCTCCTGAGCTTTCAAACATTGTTAAGGTGTGCTCTCGGCGCCTTTTGGCACTCTGCAGCTCAATTTTTCTGTGAAATTTTTTCTCCAATCTCGATTTACACGACCCATCCAGGCTTTGTATTGGAACCGTGAGCTCGGATACCAATTTGTAATGTCCCCAGCCACGCATAGGATGGGAAACGCCACTACATTTCTTCTTTGTTACCAAATTGTAACATACCCATCCTCCCACCAAAAGGCATGCCACACCAAGAACGCATCTCTTGGCTACTTTGGAAACTCTTATAACACTTAATTAATAAAGAAGCATGAAATAAATACATGCAAGGATCAAGATTCATAACACAACATAAAATACATGCACGATATACCATGCACAACGTTAACTAGCAAACATGCATATTATAGGTAAAATCTATGGTATAATAATTGATACACAGCGGAAATAAATACATAAGCAAAGAAACCATAACAGAGAGCACTTATATTTTATAAAAGAAGACGGAAATTGGTTGTAGACCAAGGACATTCCACCCAACCGTAGACACTAATGTTCCAAGTCTCAACAGCAATGTCAGCCCCGAGCCAGGGCTATGAATCCACAAGGATGGTTCCAGAGTGTTACTCGGCTTCCCAAACCAGTCAGCACTCAAGCTCTCACAGGATTCTCCAACACTCACAGCATTCCAAGTACCCAGCTCTCTTCTACCCAGCCTGCACCACCCAAGAGAATAGACCTCCACCCTTCTCTGCCATGCAGTCCCTCAGGCAGACCCTCTCCATTCAAGGCTCCAGTGCAGCTGGTCCAGAATCTCCATGTTGGGACTCTCAGAACTCGCAGTTGTGAACAAAGTTGGTCATAGGCCAAGATTATCATACATGAAGGCCTCATATCATGTTTGGACTACACCAACAATCTCTACATCCAACAAAACCATGGTTTCTCTTCAGCAGTTTGTATTCCTTTCCCAAGCCAAGACACCAAAGTGAGGAAAGATGAGTGAATAAATGGATGGACGGAATGCAGACTCCATGAGAGAGGATGAATAGTGAACATAATGGGTGAATGAATGTGTGAGGTGACTAGCAACACCTCCATAATGGGGAACGTGAAAGAGAGTATTTTTCAATGGGAGAACAAATGAACCCACCAACCAAACAACCAACCCCTCCCACAAACCAGGGATGGGCTTTTGTAATTCGTGGGGGTCAAGAACCTCTTGGTATTCCCCCAAGAGCTCACGTAACTAATTCCCCCCTCCCCCCCATTACATACAAAATGGGTAATATAAAATAAATAAGCACTTAGCGCCTTAGCCCCCTCTCTTGTGGAATCATAGCCCCATATAACTCTAGTCCTTGTCCGTCTAGCAGCCAACGATGTATTTATTATTAATAATGATCAAAACATTACATTTCTTAGGCATACTGTTCTTTTAATAATTGTTTGGGCACTCTAGCCTCTCAGCAATGTAACAATACATTATTTAATATGGGGGCTCAAAACACAGGGTGTTCCACCACCAGATTTTTGCAACAGTTATTAACTATTAGGAAAAACATCAATCCACTTTGGTGGAGTCATCAAGTATGCTAAACCATGTCAATGTTAAAATTTTATTTGATTCTAGTGCTACAAATAGTTTCATTTCACCTTGTACATTGGAAAAGTGTGGGTTGGCAACCTACGAGCATGGTGACTTTAAACAAGTCGAGATGGCTTCAGGTGAAAAACAAGTGGTAGGACCTAGCATCAACAATTGTCTTGTAGACCTGGGAGTGTGTACTACTACGTTGAAGGTGTACATCACTTCCCTAGGGACGTATGATCTAATCAATGGGATGGAATGGTTAGAAGCCCATCGATCTATGGTAGATTGTTTCACAAAGAGGGTGCTTTGTGTAGATGATGAAGGAAGGACAGTAGATATCCATGGTATATGGATGAAGGTGTATCTACACTTTAGCTCAACAATGAAGGTTAAACTTTGCATGAGGCAAGGTCGTCAATTATTTGTAGTGGAAGTAGTTAGTGAAGGGAAGGAACCCTCTATAAATCAATATCCATTTTTTTTGGAATTTAAGGATGTTTTTCTAAAAGTGTTGTCATGGTTTCCTCCTAAGAGGGAGCTTGATTTTACCATTGAGCTAAAACCTAGTGTGGAGCCAATTTCCAAGACATTGTATGGGATGACGGTGCCAAAACTTTGTGAGATGCAAATGTAGTTGAAGGAACTACTTGACTTGGGGATAATAAGGTCCAGTGTCTCACCTTGGAGTGCACTAGTAAATTTTGTCAAGAAGAAGGGAAGTTCCTTACAACTGTGTATAGATTATAGGGACTTGAACCATGCTACAGTGAAGAATAGGTACCCAATCCCACGAATATATGATCTCTTTGATCAGATGAAAGGAGTAGCATTTTTCTCAAAAATCGATCTGTGGTCAGGGTATCACCAGTTAAGGATTAAGGAAGGCAATATTCCAAAAAATTCCTTTCAAACTCAGTTTGGGCATTACGAGTTCATTGTAGTACCTTTTGGTTTGACCAATGCACCAACAG
>JASDQU011401157.1:58789-69625 GCA_032191745.1 Picea mariana
CAAGGCTCAGGTTGTAAGTTTCACTTTCAATCAATATAATACAGTAATATGTCCCTTTCCCATAAAGCTAATGTCACTTTATTGTATAACTCCTTGATCATATACATAGATTAATTGTTGAATATATTGAATTGTCTTCACTTCGATTGGTTTGTTTTGTTGTGGTCTTGACGATGCAAGAGCATTGGAGCGAAGCTTGGAACAACAAAGACCCAAGGAAGCGATCATAAGGTATGTTCATGATTCTTGCCTCCTAGTTCATTCAACAGTTAAAATCTAGGGAAAGAGTATTATTCTGTCTTGTTTTGTTCTAGATCCAGGTGGATCTAGGGAGATCGGTTTGTGTCCACACTTACAGATTTATCCAATAACAAGAACATCGCTAAGTAACTTGGAAAATTTCAACTTCTTAGAAACTTTTGTCTCTTCCCTAGATCACTTCCCACATGTGAGAGAGAGAAAATATGTGTGTCTATTGTTGTGTCTTTCGAGTCTCTTTTTATAGTAATATTAGATTGATCCAAAAACACACATCTCTTTGAAAATTAAATTTAAATTTAAATTTTATTTTATTTTATTTTTTTATAAATAGTTGGAGAATACCTCCCATAACTACCCAAAGATTAATTTGGTTATAATCCATCCACATAGTATTTGATTTTGTTAAATTGTTCCTCCATAATTCATGTGATTCTTTGCATAAATATAGGTAGAAGTAAATATGCAGTACATTCCTCATATTTAGGTAATTGGACATTTTTACTAGAAATCACTGCCCACCATAATTTATGGAATTATTTCTATAATCTAGGTAGGATTTAAAAGTAAATATGTTGTACATAGAGATTGTAACAACCCCATAAATTTAACACTCCCAACATTTTACTCTACTCTCATTTTTTTGGGCCCTCCTGTGAAGGAGTCAAGCCCAGTCCCGCTCTGATACCATGTTATTTTTCTTGATATGAGATATGATCGATATATTATTATAATAATGAGTGTTCCATATATAGAGAACATATGGTGACCATCCATGAAAGGATGTGTCCCTTGGATAATCAGTAACTATTTATTATTATCATTTACTTATTATATATAGTATTTAATAATCAATAATTATATTATTAATTATTAATCTAAGAGAATGTCTTTTCATTGTTGTCCAAACATCAAAAATTGGTAATCTCGTTGGATACATTTGTGTAGTATTGTTGGCACATGGTTTATGGATGATGCGACATATATGACTTGGTATACTTTTAGAAGCACATGTTGATTGTGGTGCATCCTGTTGATGTTTGTGAGTAGTCTCGGTTGATGCACATCTTGGTGATATTTCAGCATATGGTTGAGAGTTGTCTTAGCGATTGATCTTGGTGAGTAGATCTGATTTGGTTTATGATATTGAAATGACAGGTTATTTGTACAGGTTTTTACAGGTTGTTGGTATAGGTTGTGATGGGTTGTTGGTACAGGTTGTGACAGGTTGTTGGTACAGATTGTTGGTACATGTTGTGACAGATTGTGGGTACAGGTTGTGACAGATTGTTGGTACAGGTTTACAGTGATAAAGTGACAGTGGTAGTGGTTGATTCAGTGACAGTTACAAGTTGTCTACATTTGAAATTTATATTTCAGGGCGGCAGGACGGAGCAAGGAAAGGGAGTTGTAGCCTCCTTCCAGTTGGAGCTGGAGAATCAAGGAGTTGGAGCTTCCTTTAGGTTGGACCCTGAGAATTAGGTGAATCTAGCCACCTTCCGGTTGGGGCCGAAGAACTCAGGGGTTGGAGCCTCTTTTTGGTTGGAGATAGAGAATTAGGGAGTTGGAGCTTCCTTCAGTTTGGAGCTTGAGAAACTAGGGGGTTGGAGCCTCCTTCTAGTTGGAGCTAGAGAATTAGAAGTTGGTGCTTCCTTGAATGTAATTGTTTGACATATAAGAAAAGCATTATGTGGTTTTCTCTCGCATTGGGTTCCACATAAAATATTGGTGTACTGTGTATTGTGTAGATGTGTCTGTTATTATTCATTATGCAATGATGGATGTTAATGTTTTTGATACAATAATATATGGATGAGGAAGTAATGAACATTGTTTAATAAGTTAAAAAAATATACATTGTGGTTAAAAGGATTAATAAGTGGTATAAATTTCTCATTACGGATTCACCCCCCACCCCCTCTCAGTAATCCAACATCTGTCACTACCTCTATTCTTGTAACTAATAACCTATTGTTGTTGTTGCTTCTTATACCTCTGTTGTTGCTAGTTATGATATCAATATCTCATCAAGACTGCAACCACTTATTTCTCATGCCAAAATCCATAAGAGAATTCTCCAAATCAACAGCTTATGAATTACTAAGACATACTCGTTCTTGATTTATTCAAAATAACTCCCTAACACACACATGAAGACATACCTTCCTATTGTAGCTGACCTGAGCTTAGATCCCTGATCTTCCACAACTTTTCCTCACTGATCCACGACTGTGTGCACTGGATGCATGCAAGTATCCGCACTTTCCCTCACTGTAGGTCATGGATGTTCGTGTTTTTCCTCCTGAAACTCACAGATATACTCCAGGAATTCTTGTATGAAACCCCTTCTCCATGCTCTCGACTCCTACAAACTTCTTACTTCACTTGAATTCTCTGTCTTCGACTCACTGCCTCAGATCTCCAGTCTATATTCTCAAAGGTGAATACACATAAGTGATTTGCAATTGACTCTTCTTTGTGTTATAAAGAGAAATTTATTAATGACATGCAACTCATGATGGCATGCAATTCACATGCAACTTTTTATCTTTTGTTTACTCCCACTTTACTTTTCTCTATAATAATTAATTATCCCTCCAATAATTAATTATTCCTGCAATAATTAATTAGCCCTGCAATAATTAATTATTTTTTGTTTACTGCCACTTTACTTCGACATGCAACTTTGTTTAAGAGTTGACATCAATGACAACTTGGACTCATCTTTTTCAATAATTGCATGCAATAATTAATTATCCCTGCAATAATTAATTATCTCTGCCAGAATTAATTATCCCTGCAATAATTAATTATCCTTGCAATAATTTATCTTTCAACAATTAATTAATCTTTTTGCAACCACTTTGACTGGTCAAGCTTCTTGATCCAGGTGGATGATTGTGGCCACCCACCTATTCCAATTGGCTACTTGTGTCCTTTTTTTATTCAGCACGTCTTTCTGTACTACTTTATAATTGTGATTTCTACACTTCTAGGGTTGTCTGAAGCCTCACACATTCTCCAGGTGGATACGGGTGGCCTCTCACCTAATCCAACTGGCATATTTTGTATGTTTTCATGTCATCACATCTTGTTGTACTTCGAGGGTTGTTTTGGGGCCCTAAACGTTGTTTTCTTGACTCGCCACAGTCGAAATGTAAACTGAGTCAGAGTTTGATGGCAGAATGTGTATTTCTCTAAAAGACCTTTCCAACGGGCTATCACGCGCCTAAAACGGAGGTCATGTGCAAAAGTTACGACCCTAGGAAGTTGAGGTACCAAATTACACCAACTTACACATAGGGCCCACATGACTTTTGGCATTTCACCTTCTAGGGTTAGGTTTTTGGATGTCTAGGGTTTTGGAATTCATGAGTAATATGTAAAGGCCCTCTAGAGCCTCATTGTAATCCATTATGCTCAAACGGATGCGCATAGCATCCACATCTCTTCTCAAAGATAGCTACCACCATTCGAGCAAGTTTCAGTTCTGCAGTTTTACAATTTCATCCTACTTCATTATTTAATAGAAGTTATTGTTCATTGAATATTTGTGTTATTCTTCCTATCTTTGTGTTGATTGTATTCAGTCTGTTAATTAGTTTGTTCCGCTCCTAAATCTGGATCAGTGGTATCAGATCAGTCTGCTCTTCATTTATTTTTCTTTGTGCATTTCCCGACAAGGTCTGGGTACAAGAAGTTGGGACTCAAACCAATCAATCCATTACCAGATCGGTCACGTTGAGCTCGAAAAAAACCCATGGGAGATGAAAAGAAATATGAGGGAGCAGGAGATCCTATTAAAATGTTGCTCGAGGAAGCCCTCACGTGACAAAGGAACGAAATGATGGACAACTTCACACAAATCCTTCGACGATTGCCCACGGGAGAAGAAAATTCATCAAGCAGCCATGCAAACCCCTTCAACGTACGGGTAAATTTTGATATTCCATTATTTAAAGGACTAATAGATGCAGATGTTGTAGATTAATGGTTGAATCTGCTCGAAGGATATTTTTCGGCTCACAATTTTTCCAATCGGGAAAAGATCACTTTTGCACTCCTCAAGGTCATTCCCCATGTTAAAGACTGGTGGGATACTTACTCTAAGCAAAGGGTTGTGGAGGAATCTGCAATTTTTGTGGTGGCCCCTACATGGGATTCCTTTCAGGACGCCATCAAATAACAGTAGTACCCTGTTGGAAGCTATGAGGACCAGTACACCAGATGGACCACCCTACATCAAGAAAGGGAACAGACAGTACCAGACTTCACCAATATTTTTCATACCCTCCGCACCAAATTGGGTATCAAATATTATGAGCGTCATCTAGTGCTCAAATACCACGGTTGTTTTCATAGATACATTCAAACAGAAATGGATTTTCTGGACATCGCCTCATTGGGTACAGCTTATAGATATGTTGTCAAGATCGAGCAGAAAGTTAAGTAGAAACGATGAGAGTTTGGATCTGCAAACCCCTCACTGCCAAAGTAGGGAAAAGGCAACCCCAACCCACACAGTAGGGGACCAAGTCATGATGGTCGCCTTCAAGACAATCTATCCAAGCCGCAACTCAAGAAGGGAAATGAGAAGACAAAAAAGGACATAAAAAAATCGTGTGAGTACCATAAAATTTCTTGGCACAACATCAACGAATGTCACTCCAAGCAGTCCCTCATGGTCGAGTTGAAGGCTTCTGAGTCAGAGGTCGATTCTGATTCCGAGTCAAATCCTAAAGGAGGGAAGTGGATTATCGATGTTGAACCCAGTTCCACGGTCGTTACCATCAAAGTCCGGCCAAGCGAACCAAAAGACCAGAGGAAGGGGAATGCCTCTGTCACTGGCAAATATGGGTCAAGGGGTCTCTGATTCACTTCATTTTCGACCGCGATAGTCAGAAGAACCTAATTTCAGCAGAGGTCGTCAAGCGGTTGAACCTTAAAACGACACCTCACCCACAACCCTGCACCATCGAATGGCTTCATCGAGGAAGAGATCTCTGTGTAAGCCAACAGTGTCGTTTGCGCTACGACATCAAGCCTTTCAAAGATGAGGTATTGTGTGATGTTTCTCCCATTGAAATTTGTGATGTTATTTTAGGACAACCATATTTGTGGAAGCGTCATGATGTGTATGAGTCTAGACCCCACGGTGTTATTATTACTTTGGGTAGACAATTGCATAGGATTCCAGAGGTGGCACCGCCTACTGGTATTTCTTTAATATCTGCTAAGCAATGCAGTAAGGTTATTTCATAGACTGGGAAGTTCATCTTCTTTGTGATTTGTGCTCACAGTAAGAAGAAGGTCATCACCACATATGTGGCCTCTACACAATGCCTCTCTTTGCAATAGAATAAAGTGGACGGGATCGTGGAAGAATACAAAGACATCTTCATCTCACCTATAGGGGTACCAACACACTGCCAAGTCAAGCATCCAATTGATCTAACCCCTGGTGCACCTCTACCTAATGGATCAGTCTATTGGTGCTCGCTAATGGAGAATGACGAAATTAGACGTAAGATCCAAGAGCTTCTTCAAAAGGGGCACATCAGACCCAACTCCTCCCCTTGCGGAAGCTCGATTGTACCGATGTAGAAGAAGGACGAGACTTGGCAACTCTGCATTGATTATAGAGCCTTAAACAAAATCAAAGTCAAGAACCGCTACCCCATTCCCAATATTGATGACCTTCTTGACCAACTTAAGGGGGGGAATTTCTTCAACAATATTGACTTGAAGTCTGGCTACTACCAGGTTCCCATCAAACCAACTGATGTCTGGAAGACAACCTTCAAGTCTAAAGAAGGTCTCTACGAATGGCTAGTCATGCCCTTTGGCTCAAAAAATGCACCAGCCACTTTCATGCAGTTGATAGACGATGTATTGAGACCCTTCACCAACTCCTTTGTGGTAGTATATTTGGATGGCATCCTCATCTTCAGAATAACGTGGGAGGAGCACATGCGGCATATTCAACAGTTTTTTATCACTCTGCAGCAGCACAAGCTTTATGCCAACTTGGAAAAATGCTCTTTTGGCATGAACAGGGTCCAATACTTGGGCTACATTGTTGATGAGCATGGGGTACATGTCGATTCAGCTAAGATTCAAGTCATATGTGACTAGCCATCCTTGACCACACTGACCGAGCTTCGGAGATTCTTGGGACTCGCCAATTTTTACTAATGGTTCATGTTCGGATTCTCCCATATTGCATGGGACCTCAGCCATGTGACCAAAGGCGGTGGTAGGGCCAAGTTTGTGTGGGGGAAGTAGCAGCAACGAGCATTCGATGATCTAAAACATCGTTTGTGCTCAGCTCCAGTACTCTCCTTGCCCGATATGCAACAACCATTCGAGATTGATACTGACGCATCCGACTATGCTATGGGTGCAATTCTCACTTAGCATGGGCATCCGGTGGCATACCATAGTAAGACACTCTCTGATATTGTCTAGAAATACCCCACCTATGACAATGAAATGTATTTCATTGTAAAATCCCGTCATTAATGGAAACATTACATTCTGGGGACAGAGACGATCATACACACTGATCACAAGCCTCTCTAGTTCATACAAACATAGGGGAAATTGCAAAACAACCGCCATCAGAAGTGGTCCACCTACCTGCAACAATTTCATTTCAACATCAAGTATAAGACAAGTATCTCCAATCGTGTCACTGACTACCTCAGTCGGCCTCTTGTGGCTACACTTACCACTGTGCTTCATTCTTGTGGACATGAAACATCGGAGTGGCCCCAACTTTACCAGCAAGATCTGGACTTTGCCATCACATATCAGCTCTTGGGTACAAGTGCCACTGTCACTGATTTTCACATTCAAGACAAACACTTATGCCATTTGGGCCATCTCTGTGTTCCTACAAGTGAGCGTGCAAAGTTGATTTTGGAAGCCCACTACAGTCGAGTGGCATGCCATTTTGGCGTAGAGAAAATTGTGGTCGTTCTTTAGAAACATTTTTATTGGCCAAAACTTCAACTGGACGTCAGTAAGTATATCTGATCTTGCATTGCTTGCGCCATTGCCAAGCCAGACATCAAGAAGCAAGGCTTATACACCCCTCTGCCTATTCTTGAGAATTCATGGGAGTCCATCTCTATGGATTACATGTCTGGTTTTTCATCCACCAAGCACGGAAATGACTGTGTGTTTGTGGTTTTTGATCAGTTTTCAAAGATGGCCATCCTCACAGCCTGTAAGAAGACTGTCACAGTGATTGATAGTGCCAAGATCTTCTTCGAACGAGTTTGGGTTCACTTTGGGATACCGCAGGCCACCATCTTCAACCGAGACAACAGGTTCCTCAACACCTTTTAGTCGAGTCTCTGGTCTTTGTTAGACACCAAGCTCACAAAATCCATTTCTTTCCACCCCCAAACCGAGGTCGTCAATCGAATGATTGTGCACATCCTATGCATGTACAATTCTAAGCATCCCCATACATGGGACGAGAGTCTCCCATATGTCCAACACAGTTACAACATGGCTCTCCATAGTTCTACTGGCCATAGCCCATTTCAGGTGGGTCTGGGATTCCAACCCTTGGGACCCATTGATGTTGCACTGCCTCTTGCCACCGCACAGACAGACTCTTCCCTTGATCAATCTGCGATCAACAAAGCCACTAGATTCATTGAGCAGATTGAGCACATCCGCCAATAGGGCCAGGAGATTTTGTAGAAATCCAATGCTAAGTACAAGAAGCACCATGATAAACATAGGGTACGACACTAGTTTCAGGTTGGCGACAAAGTCTGGTTACATTTTCAGAAGGAGCGTCTCTTCGAGCCCCATCAGACGCTTCGCCCACTTCGTTATGGGCCTTACACTATCACCAAGGCTATCGGTAGCAATGCTTTTCGGCTCAACACTCCACCCTTCCTTGGTTTGCATCCAGTATTCAATGTGCACCTCTTTCAGCCATATTTTCCACCATTATTGGACACGTCAAAGATCGTCAAATAGTTGAAACGAGTAGAGCTCAACCCTGGCTGCATGGAACAAGCATCCACTGATCAAATAGTGGACACACAGATCAAGGGCACTCGCCAGCAGCGAATCCAACTTTATCGGGTTGTCAAGGCAGGGAAACTCCTACACCAAGGCAAGTGGCTCACTCGGGGCCAAATCCAACATAAGTTTCCTCACTTGATGGAGGAAATCAATGCAATGGATATCATTTCTTCCAAAGGGGGGAGGATTGATCTAGGTGGATATTGGTGGCCACCCACCTATTCCAATTGGCTCCTTGTGTCTGTTTTTTATTCCACACGTCTTTCTGTACTGCTTTATAATTGTGAGTTCTACACTTCTGGGGTTGTCTGAAGCCTCACACATTCTCCATGTGGATACAAGTGGCCTCTCGCCTAATCCAACTGGCTTATTTTGTATGTTTTTATGTCAGCACATATTGTTGTACTTACAGGGTTGTTTTAGGGCCCTAAACATTGTTTTCTTGACTCGCCACAGTCAGACTGTAGATAGAGTTAGAGTCTAATAGTGAAATTTGTAGTTCTCTGAAATACCTTTCCAACGGGCTATCACGTGCCTAAAACGGAGGTCGTATGCAAAAGTTACAACCCTAGGAAGTTGAGGTACCAAATTACACCAACTTACCCATAGAGCCCACATGAATTTTGGTGCTTCACCTTCTAGGGTTAGGTTTTTGGATGTCTAGGGTTTTGGCATTCATGAGTAATATGTAAAGGCCCTATGGAGCCTCGTTGTAATCCATTCTGCTCATACGGATGTGCGTAGCAGCCACATCTCTTCTCAGAGATAGCTACCACCATTCGAGCAAGTTTTAGTTCTATAGTTTTACAGTTTCAACCTACTTCATTATTTAATAGAAGATATTGTTCACTGAATATTTGTGTTATTCTTCCCATCTCTGTGTTGATTGTATTCAATCTATTAATCAGTTCATTCCGCTCCTAAATCTGGATCACTTCTTGATGACCTTCTAGAGGCTTTTAGAATATTCTTAAGGGTCCTCCAACTTCACGGAACCATATCTCCTCAAACGTGAGGAACTACGTGGTGTACCATATATCACAGGAAATGGCATGATGCGTACTATCCATAAATGATAGTCTTATCTACAAGTATACTAACCTTCATGTCTCAACCATATGTCCACCATCACCAACACATGCCTCTACCAAGCATGTATCGAAGTCACCAACATACCATCACAAGATATGTTCTTGTACCAACTTGTACCATGCATCAACCATGCACATCAACACATGTACCATACCATGTTCCAACCATGCACATTAAAAACATGTGTACCATATCATGTGCCAACCATGCACATCTCTAAGGCTTCCAGACTTTTTCAAGGGTTGACATCAATCTCTAAGATCACTCTCCAAGGTTTAACATCAATGACAACCAACTGTCCAAACCAGCTGTCCAACAATCTCCCTCTTTAGAATTGATGGCAACACCAACATTGATGGAAACACCTAGACATGGAAACACCATGTTCATGCTCCCCATGTGACCATCGCTACTCATCAATGTATCTTCCTTGAGGTTTCTCCCCCTGTATCCATGCCTCTATTCTTCTCTCCCCCTTTRATATCATGGGCAAAAGGATAACTCTCTCTCTAGGGATGCTTCCCCTGTTTGAGCTTTCCTTAGGGTTGCTCTCCCTATCTTCACTCTTATGATCTCTTCTTTGACTATTTCTCTCTCCTTGACTTCTCTGCAAGATGTYGTGTAGATCAAATGTATGTCTTCTTGTACGTGCTTCTTTTTGGAGTTTTTATCCATTGGTGCTTCCTCTTGTAAATCACTGACATATATAAAMGCATTCAAATTTTTCRTTATCAAAAACATCCTATACCTATATCATCGAACCACTTTGAATCAAACATTTCTAACACCACTCTAAAACACTTCATGATGTCTAAAGGATAGATCTTTGAACTGTAAGAGCTACTGCATAGACTCCCCCTATTGAATATTCATATTACCTGGGAGTATCCAAGCCATATGGCTCAAAACAATGGAGGATTCCACCCTAATGTGGAGTAGTCTTCTTTTTCGTCTGCAGATCCATCATCTTCCTGAATTCTTAAACTTTCTTCCTAGATTCTAACATCTTCCCTTCTGCATGTGGCTTCATCGTGATCTCATACGACTATGTATCTTGAGAGTGTGATTTATGGGACTTGTTCTTCCTTTACCTGCTCTGCATTATGATCTTGCACTGCTATGGATTCTGACAATACGATCCTTGAGACTTGTTCTTATTTCACTTGCTTTTCTAGTCTTTCTCGTACTATTGCAAATATTTCAATATCTGGGACTTGTTCTTCATTCATCTACTCTTCTTGGCTTTCTATTCTTTTCCAAACCTTCCGATACCTATTATCAATGTTTTATTTCATGGATGGCTCTATCACACTTTTTCAATTTTGAGCTATGTGACCATAATTGTGGAATGTGTAACATTCAATATTGTGAGGAGCCACATAAGCACTAGTTTCTTAAACATTTATTATGTATGCTCTACAGTCTACAACTTTATGT
>JASDQU011401158.1:17509-39575 GCA_032191745.1 Picea mariana
TATGTACTGCATATACCCAAAATATGTCTTTCAACTTGGAATCTTTCAACATGGTTCTGGCCATTTACTGCATTGTTCCATTCTTCCTTTCGACAACTCCATTTTGCTGAGGTGTCCTAGCTGTTTAGAACTGTCTTTTTATCCCATGTTCACTTCAAAAGTCCATGAATTCCTTTGATGTAAATTCCCCTCCATTTTCTAATCTCAAACACTTTATTTTCAAGTCTGTCTTAGTTTCAACCAAATATTTGTATATCTTGAAGTGTTCGAATGTCTTTGACTTCTTCTTGAGAAAGAAAACTGCAATCATTCTTGTGTAGTTATCAACTAGTAGAATAAAGTACTATTCACCATTCAATCCCTTCATTCTTGTTGGTCCAACTGTTGGAGTTACTTCACACACACATAAGATTTTTTTTTCTGAAGGTTTTTCCTTGTTTATTATTCATAATTAGTCATTATCCAGTCTCCTATATTTTAGGGGAGAATATTTGTTGGCACAGGGGCAGACCCAGGCTTCAGCTCCAAGAGCGCACCAACAAGCCCTAGCTACTGGCCCTTTCAGCAACACTTGCGAAGTATATGTAGTCTCACCCGAAGAAACTATGAGGGGGTTGCAGGACAGAGATGTCTACAACTAGGGGAATATCAAGTGGATCTATTACAACAACAATACATCATGCATCTATCATTCAACAAGATAGAACTATCCTTCACATCTATAGATTTAGTCTAATACAATAAGGTAGGTAACAATATAACAACGACAGAGATCAAAGCATCAATCACACACAACACTAAATATACGTGGTTCACCCCCTCTCCAGGGCTGCATCCACAGAACTGTGCTATATTATATTAAAGAAAGCATACAATTCTTGTCTACGCTCTTAGCTAGCAGATCTTCTTTATCTCCCCTCCCTGCGCACCCATCTGCAGGAATAATATTTGCACACAACAGAAGACCTTACAATACTAGAAGGCTTCCTCTCTCTCAACACTTCTCCCTCACAGTACAATAATCGCTCATATCAATAATGACAATCTATCTTGACACCAACCCAACCTAGGTTCTTTAGACCTCTATTTATACATTACAATAGTTCACTGACATCCTTAGGCCAAAACCTAGGTGTCCAAAACCCTATCTCCCAAAACCTTAGGTGTCTAAAACCCTAGGTCAACTTGACCTACTTTTTTTGAGCTTCACCAGCCTTTATTCCTTCCTTCTCGTGTGGTTCTCCAAAGCAACCACGATGGCTTTTTCCATTTGATAAGTTTTCCATGATCCATATTCCTTTTTGATCTATCATCCTTGATCTCCTCATCCAACTGCTTGTATTTCCTCGCTACACTCCATCTTTTCTGCTCTTTTTCTCACTTCGACCCAGTGACAGTCACTGTGTCTCCCGCAAAGTTCACTTTTCACCTTTTCTTCCTTGTTATTCACTTCCTTCCATAACCCAAGGACAACAGGCCCCCAACACTCACCTGTGACTCTTCCTGAGGCACTTTGGATCCGATCCTTCTGTTTTGCTTCTACTTTTGACTACGCAGGGCAGACCTTGCTTTCTGCTTCTTGCCTCCTTTGCCTCCTTGTGCAGACTGTCTTTTCTATGTCTGGTACCCATTTTCAAATACACCTGGTACCTAGACCCTTTTTCTCATGCTTTTACTGAGAGCTTTGAGGTAGCTAGTTTTCATAGTACAACTTCAACCAACTCCCATTCACCAATCCTTCCTTAAATTCTCCCTTCAATGTTTTCAGTTGTGCAGCTCCTCCTTATGTAACATAGGCGATCTCATATGGTCCAAGCCAATGCATTCTGTACTTCCCTGGGTGTCTTGTAAAATTACTATCATACACCAGTACTAAATCAACTTGCTTGAGTGCCTTCTTCTTGATGTTCCTTTCATGATATGCCTCCTCTCGTTCCTTCTGAACCTGCTGGTGGAATCTTGCAATGAATCCGTCTTCTTCCAGTTCAAACAACTGTGCGAGCCTTTCCTGAACAACACTAGTGTCATCCATACCTGTAAAAGCAACAATTATTAAGCTTGGTACCAAGTACTCCATCGGGACAACAACTTCGAGACCATAAACCAACTTGAAGGGGGTCTGCATTGTTAATTTCTTGCAAGTGGTTTGATAGCCCCATAGTACTGCAGGTACTCTTAAGTCCCAGTCATCCCTATTCACAATGAAAATCATTGTTAATGCTGTCTCCAAGATCTTATTGAATGCTTCAACTGTTCCATTTTCTTGTGGATGGTAAAGTGTACTCTTTTGATGGTGGACTGCAAATTCTTCAGTTAGGGCTTCAACTATCTTATTGATGAAGTGTGTACCTTGATCAGTCATAAGGATCTTGGGGAATCCAAACCTGGTTATTATGCCATCAAATATAAAACACGCAGCTGTATTTGCACTATAGTCTTTAATTGCTCTGGCTTTGGCCCATCTGGTTAAGTATTCTGTCGCAGTAATGATATACCTTGCTCATGTGTGATTTCCTGGTGGGTTTATAGGTCCCATGAAGTCAATGGACCACTTTTCAAATTCTTGTAGGGTCATCTGCGGTGCTAATGACATTTTATCTCTTCTAGACGGTTTCCCAATTCTCTAGCATACATCACAGGCTCTGGCATAATATTTAGCATCTCTGTGCAAGGTAGGCCACCAAAGGCCAGCTCTCAGGACCTTCTACGCAGTTTCTCTCCCTGCGTAGTGTCCTTCTGTGATGCCTTCATGAGCATCTGCAAGGATCAATGGTCGCTCTGTCTCCATAACACATCTTCTTAGTATCTCATCAGGCCCCAGTTTGCATAGCCGACCAGCTATGATTGAAAAGTCTATAGCGTGCACCACTAGTTGTTTCTTCTGGGAATTGTATACTCACTAGGTGCCATTCCTGTTGACAAGAACTGGACTATTTCTGTGAAGTGGTCATCAATATTTCTAATGGAGAGTAGTTGTGCATACAACAATGTATCCTCCAAATTGGTGGGTTCTTCACCATGTTCTAGCCTCGACAAGTGGTCAGGACCCTTGTTCATTCTTCCTGGCTTAACTATGATTTCAAAATCATATTCTTGAAACAACAGAATCCATCTACATATTTACCCCCCCAACACTGTCTTGTTGACTAGGTATTTCAACGCGGAGTGATATGTAAACATTTTAAACTGTCCTCCCAATAAGTAGTGGCATAATTTTTGCAACGCATACACCATGGCTAATCCTTCCCTCTTGGTAGTGGTGTAATTAATTTCAGCTGTAGATAGCTTCCTACTAGAAAATTCTAACGGGTGGTCGATCTAACCTTCTCCCGGTTGTGCAGTACTTCTCCCAGTGCAATAGAAGACACATCGACGTGTACGTGAAACTCTTTGCTCCAATCTGGAAAAACCAGAATGGCGTAGTGACCATCTTCTGTTTCAGCATGTCAAAGCTCTACTAGAATTCGTCTGTCCAATGAAACTGACAATCCTTCTTCAACAACTTCTCCATTGGTGTTGTGATTTGGGCATGCCTTTAATGAATTTCTTGTAATAGCCAGTATGTCCTAGTGCAATGCGTAGTTGTTTGACTGAAGTAGGAGGTGGAAAATCAACTATAATTGCAATTTTAGATGGATCAACCAACAATCACTGCTTGCATACAATATGGCCTAATAACACTCTAAATGGTGAGAAGAAGATGCACTTCTTCAGATTCAAAGCAATTTGAAACTGCCTGCATTTATCCAACATTAGCCTTATATATTCAATATGATTTTTCAACAAACTAAACATAGTCCAGTCATCAAAATATGCTTCTAAAAATTTATGCAAAAATTCTTTGAACGCTTCGACCACCACCCTGGAAAAGATGGCTAGGGCATTCTTCAGTCCAAATGGAATTACTGTATATTGGTAGGATCCCCATTCTATGGCAAACATGGTCTTGTGGTGGTCCTCCTTAGCAATCCATATCTGAACCATTTGTTGGCACAAGGGCAAACCCAGGGTTCAGCGCCAAGAGCGCAACAACAAGCCCTAGCTACTGGCCCTTTCGAAAACACCTGTGAAGCAGATGCAGTCTCACCTGAAGCAGCTATGAGGGGGTTGCAGGACAGAGATGTATACAACCATGGGAATATCAAGTGGATCTATTACAACAACAATACATCATGCATCTATCATTCAACAAGCTAGATCTATCCTTCATAGCTATAGATTTGGTCTAATACAATAAGGCAGGTAACAATATAACAACGACGAAGATCAAAGCATCAATAACACACAACACTAAATATACGTGGTTCACCCCCTCTCTGGGGCTACGTTCACAAAACTGTGCTATATTATATTAAAGAAAGCATACAGTTCTTGTCTGTGCTCTTAGCTAGCAGATCTTCTTCCTCTTCTATCTTTCTCTCCCCTCCCTGCGCACCCAGCTGCAGGACTAATCTTCCCACACAATAGAATATCTTACAATACTAGAAGGCTTCCTCTCTCTCAGCACTTCTCCCTCACAGTACAATAATCACTCATATCAATAATGAAAATCTATCTTGACACCAACCCAACCTAGGCCCTTGAGACCTCTATTTATACATTACAATAGTTCATTGACATCCTTAGGTCAAAACCTAGGTGTCCAAAACCCTAGCTCCCAAAACCCTAGGTCAATGTGACCCGCTTTTTTCGGGATTTGCCAACCTGTCTTTCCTTCCTTCTCATGTGGTTCTCCAAAGCATCTGTTGAAACAATTCTTAAAATTGTTATCCCTAAGACCTAAACTTTCTTTTTCAGGTTTTGGCTTTTCAGAAAATGCAAGTTTCGTTATCATTCCCAAACGCACGGTACCGATTTCCCAAAGAACTCAATTATTTAAATAATTAAAAGGCAAAAAACCTAAAAGTATTATAAGAATCCCAACGCATTTTCTATAAAATTATATTAATCATGATAAGTTTTAAACCTAATGGATTTAAGGTTAACTTTAAAGAGTTTTCGAGATTCAGGGTTTGCTGAAAACATATTTTTCAATACAAATTGAATCGTGAACTCTCGATCCCCGATTTCCCGAAATAAAGAGAGTTAGTCAAAATGCTAATTAATTAATTCTCTAATGCAAAAAAGTTAAGGCTTAAGTTAATCATTTCACGATTTTGGGATTCGAGGTTCAGTGATAACACATCTCCTATCAAAATGATCCCCGAAATCCCAAATCACGAAAACCCGACCCATAATTTGTGTTAAATCAAACTAACTCTGTTTGGTCCTTAACTCTGATTAGTTAGTTAATTAAAACATTTAAGTCTTAATTAACACGTCGCGATTTCACGATTTTGGAGATCGGATTTCATCGATGACATACTTCTCGACAACATGATCCCCAAAATCCTGAAACGCTTAATATCAATCAATTACTTTGCTAAAACGTTTAAATCTTAATTAGCACGTCGCGATTTCGCGATTTCGGAGATCAGATTTCATCAATGACATACTTCTCGACAACACGATCCCCGAAATCCCAAAAAATGAAATCTTCAGTCTTAATCTACGATTAACACCAATTAACCTTTTTCCAAAGCATGATTAATGATAATCATTTTTTAAGGTTTCGTTCATGTTTCAGTTTCCGATTGAGTAAAATGTTTCAAGTTTTCTTTAAAATCCAAAGGCGCCAAAATACATCCATTTAAATAATGAATAACTGGTGATACATGGTACTAATGCGTATCTCAGTAAAATATCTACTGCATTAAATGCCTTGAATTCTTGTTAGATGCGTCAATCCCGTCACTGTTAAATGAATTAAAAGAGCATTTGAATGTCTGTGTTTTCATTTTATCAAGCGCAAGAAACACTCAGCTGAGCTCATTCATTCCTTTTCTGTGACAGGTTTTCCACTTAACGTAAAGTCATGGCACCAAAAAAGGCACCGAAGAAGAGTGAAGATACACAGGAAGGAGATATCATCTTTGACACCATGCCACACGCTATAGACTCCATTAAATCTTGGACTCAAATCTCTGAATTTCTGGAATGTGAATTCAAGAATGCTCATCTTGATTCTGAAAATCACTATCGGGACATAGTAGAATCAGAGCTTCATAAGATCGCCGTGTGCCCTCGGCTCGTGGCATACAATGATATGATCAGTTGGGCCCTAGAAAAGGTCGATATCCCGATGAGGATCATCTTAAATGATCAAGGAGTCATCGTCGGCTCATTCAGGTCAAAACATAGACAAGTAATGTATAAACTCTCGCCAAATCCTAAACATACTTTTAATGCCGAGTTTTTAGCTGAATTTCAGAGGAAAGAATGCACCGAGGTAGACCGGACTTATCCTGATATAATTAGAGATTGGTGGAGATGTCCATCAAAATTTAGGGCCGATACCCATGGGGTTTATGCTACAACATCCTTGACTGAATACATGGTCTACGTAGCCATTATGCTGTGTAGACTTCTCGGGAGAAAAGATCCCTGCCATTTTCATGCAGATTGGGTGCCCTTTTTAGAAGAAGATTAAGAAGAATATGCTTTTAACTGGAGTAAGATTTTGTCGGATAACCTAACACAAGAAATCTCAAACTACAAAGTTGCAAAATCAAAGGGACAACCAGTGGCCTTTTACATGTCAGCATACATTATGGATGCAATCTGCTATGTGACTTTAATGAATTTGAGTTGGAACATAACCTGTCCAGAACCCATTCATGAATATCATTCTGCCCTTTGGGAAGAAAATGCCAAGGACGCATTTTATGAAATTTGTCATTTTGTTATAATTCCGATGCATAAAATATTTTTTGGATGCGAACCCCCTCGCATTTCTGATACAGTCACAGAAAATCTTAAAGCAATAGCTGACTAGTTTAATCAAGGTTTATGGTTGTTCTATTCCCCCTCATGCACTCCCTTAATTCCTACCAGACAGATTGGTGTGTAGAGAGGTAGCCCACCAGATAGTAAAAGGCGACATTGGATTAGAGCTAAAGGCAGCTTAGAAGAAGTCATGGCCAACTTTCCCTGTACATATTAGGAAATTTTCATTACTGAATCTAGGTCATTCTAAAGTAGAGGCTGAATCACTAGAAGAAGTAAAATTGGTAGATATTGAACACAGAAAGCATGACCCCTATCAATTAGTAAGAAAACATTTGATGCATTGTAATTTAAAAGCTTATGAGCATGGAACATCTGTTTATGATGATGTATTCAAGGAGGTTAAATCCTATGAAGAGGTATTGAACAAAGTATAAGCCCTGCCACCTAATTCACAGATTGGTTTCGCGTCATTCCAGAGCCATAGGCGAAGCTGTTTACCCAAAATTTTGCAGGGAGAAGCTACGGCCCCACCTCCAGAGTAGGAAGGGCCTCCCTCAGGCTTTGAAACAAATATACAGGACAAAGAAAATACTAAAGGCAAGATGAAGGATACTGAAATACCTTCACAAGACACATAAATTTCCCAGACAAAAGAATCAGAGGCAGGGAAGGGAAAGGAGCTAGAAACATCCCCAGAAATCCCTAAGGATGTTCTAGAAAAGACAGGAGGAACAACATCGATAGAACTTGGAAGTCCCATTACTTCCTTGACTCCATTGCAGTCCACTTATGGAAACCCCCACGAGGGAGCTCTGTATGTCAGTGATCTGGAACCAATTTCTAGGGATGAGATTCCTTCATCAGATTATTTTTTCAGTAAAAAGAGAAGGGCAATCTTGAAATAGGAAATCCATCCAAGAGGATATGGGATGGTTAAAAATCATAGGGTCATTATAGATGGAAAGAAACTTAAAGATGGAGAATTTTCCACAGAGATAGCAGGCACGATGGGAGCTTTAGCGTCGACAAATTTATATTCTGTGGGCATTTTGACAACCATGTTGGAACAAAAAGACCAAATGATAGATCAACTACAGGGTAAATTGAAGGAAACTGAAAGAAATATCAGTTGGGGAATAAAAAAAGGTCTAGAACAAGCTAGATTAAAAGATATTCAAGAGATCCAAAAAATGAAAACACGCTTAGAGAAAACAAATCAGATAATACAGGTCACCCAAGCACAGGTCCTAAAGCAGGAAGAAGAAAATAAACAATTACAAGATAAGATTAGTTCTATTTTAAATCAAGTGGTAGAACTTGAAATTTTCTAGGCTCGGGTATTGGGAATACATTTGAAAATAGAAGAGGAACAACAAAAAGTGTTTTTAAATCTAGAAGTTGTCCAAAATTACTTTTAGGAAACAAATAAATCTTTGGAGAATGTTCTCTAGAAAGAAAGAGAAGTGAAAGAGGCCAGAACAACTTTCCAAAAAGCAGTAGCCCTTTCAACAAAGGAAGAGGTCGGAAAGATTCATAAACTATCCATTTCAGAACATGTTAAAGGAGATGTAATATTCAAAGTGTGGGAAGCAGACCTGGCTGAAAATAAAAGAATAACCAGAGATGCCAATGATGATTGTCAAGAAATTTTTGACCTCTTAGAAAAGACTTCATTGAATATTGGAAAAAATGACTGTCCTGGGTTATTAGGAGAGATCAACATTGTCAAGCACCAGCTAAGGTTCAAGGAGGATTTGGAGGAAATGAAGGTAGAGATCCCAAAAATTAAGGTAATCAACATCTCTGAAATCGACAAATGGATAGTGATACCGAACTTAAAGTTGCAAACTATTAAGTTCACAAGGAAGATAATAGAAGAACGTTTGCCCAAATTACAGAAAAGATTCTTCATATTTGAGGCAAAAGAGATACCAGACATTCCCAGAGTTTTGGTGAAGTTTTTGGGAAAATGTATTCACTGTCTTGAGGCAGAAGAAGGAAGTTCGTCAACACAAACATAAAAGTACTCATTTGAATATTTTCATCATTAGAATAATAGAGCAGTTAGAAAAGAAATGTAAATGGTTTGACATTGTTCATCCATGTAACCGTAGTCTTAGGAAGTTGGTTAATCACCAACGGGAAAATATTTGATGATCATGTATAAATATATTTTCAGAACACTGAGAAAGGGATTTTTGGTTTTTTGAAAGAGCCGATTGTATTAAAAGTTTTCCAATCCACTATGATATACGATACAAACGAGATTCTGAATCCTGCCAACTTGTAGCTATGTGTTCTTTAACCTTGTTTACCATATTTTTCTATGTTTCCCTTTCAATGACTTTCTAATGAATGATCAATTTGAAGTTTATTTTATGCATCTTTTATAGTTTAGATTGATTTGATTATCAAATTATTAGCAAATTTTCCTCTGAAATTGCTACGAGTAATTTTAAGACCTGTGGATCATTTGAATCATGATATTTAACACTTCATTAGAAATCTCGTTTTCTTCTTTATTTCTTGTTACAATATGAGATTCTTTCTTGATTAAAGCCTCATATTTTTCAGTAGTATTTCTTTGTTATTTTACGATTCTCAAATTGTTTCAAGTCCAGGAAATGGCCTCAACTATATTTATGTTATTATTTTGAATTTCAAAACTATTTTTCCTATTCTTATCTCTTAAAAAACTGAAGTAACAATTTATCAAATTTTTTCACAACTAAATTAAATTTTACTCCTCGTGACTGTCCCAAATAACAGACAACCCAACATAGAACCTGGTCTCCAAGATCAAACCAGTATTGCTTTAAACCTATTTAATACCATTCTACAAACAACGACTAATCGGGTTGAATTAGAATGTTCATGGGTTGCTATTGAGAGAGATATCAACATCCAAGAACAACGAGAGGCTAGATAGAGACAGTTGAGAAACTGATTCTTCTTTACCCTTCTTTTGATTCTTATCCTTTAATTACCTTTACCTTTATGGATGCCTTGATGGTATACTTTATAGCCTTAAAGTATAAACTCAGGAACAACAACATCCACGATGGCTTTTTCCACTTGCTGAGTTGTCGACGATCCATATTCCTTATTGATCTATCACCCTTGATCTCCTCATCCAACTGCTTGCATTTCCTTGCTACGCTCCATCTTTTCTTCTCTTTTGCTCACTTTGACCCAGTGACATTCAGTGTGTCTCCCACCCAGTTCACTTTTCACCCTTTCTTCCTTGTTCTTCACTTCCTTCCATAACCCAGGGCCAACAATATTCCACCTAGAGAATATTGTCTTTCAGTTGACACTTCAATTTGACTAGTTGAGTTGAGTTTAGATGTTGCATTGGTTTTGTCACCATACAAAATTGGGATCATCACCATGATAATGCACATTAGCCTTAGTTTCATCACGAGACTGGTGCATTACCCTTTATTCCTTGATCTACTCCTCAGTACACTATGTTTCAGTCAGTTAACTAAAGACTGGTTGACTAGTTAACTCAACTAGGTGGCTGTTCACTCTCGTAACTGCCTGAGAGACTAGACTAGGTGGCATCTCACTCCCGTAACTACTGGTGTGTGTCCATATCACTCTAGAACACCATTATGGAACATTGGTTCTCCTCCAATGCAAACTCATTGAGTTTACAGAGTATATCATTTGTAAATTATTCATTATTCACAACGGTTAATGAGAATTCTTCTATTCTTTCTCTCCTTCTTCTTCTTTCTCAAATTCTCTCTGAAAATGTGTGTGTTATTGTTTAGCTAGATATATTATGTGCATTTTCAACACATTTACATGGTATCATATCCAATATACTACTAAGTAAAAGCTACACCAAATTTTTTGCAGGTACACAAGATTGAAGATAGGGGAAAGATGGATTTCCAAAAAGAATTCATTCTTACACCTTACAACTATTTTGCATGGAAGGATAAAATATGCATACATATCCAAACTAGAGGGTTGTACAGGTAAAATTGAATACAGATATAGAACCAATATCTTCCATAGAAAAATCCAAGTACTTAAATCGCATGGATGAGACACTCGAAATAATTTGCAGTCTTATTTCTCTCGATCTCCTTTTTCACATATCTTCCTATAAGACTCCCAATGAATCCCGGACCACCTTGGAAGGGATCTTTGGAAAATAGGATGAGATGAGGGGACACATTTTGGAGGTGGATATGCTCACATTGGATCCAAAATTTTTATAATATCCAAGATTTCTTTACAAAATTCAAGGATTTATTGTTGCAACTCAAAGCTTGCGGGGATGATAAATTGAAGGAAAACAAATGGTTCTTACCATTCTCTCCAAGATTGGTCCTGAATTCTCTGTATTCGTATCCACATTCCATTCTGTCATATTCACCTCTGGAGCCACCTGGAAGATGCCTTCTCTTGAGGAATTTATCGAAGCCCTGACACAAGAGCAAACCAAGCTCATCAACATGGAAAAAATCAAAGGCCCAAAGGTGCATGCACTCACTGTGAAAGATGGAAGCCAAAAATATCATAAATATAAAGATAAATATAAAAAAAAATCTCATGCACATCTGAAGAAGGAAGTGTACACAAAACCATTCACCGATGCCTCCAGATCCAAAGGGAAAAAGGGAAGAAAAGCGGAGAAATGCACACACTGTCACAAAGGATTCCATTCGAAATATGCATGCATGAAAACAAAAAAATATATGATGTCTCATATACTTCAGTAAAACAACCTTGGATATTTCATCCCCAAGGGTGCCAATAGGAAGAAGCCAGAAGATACGAATTCCAAGAAAGTAAATTATAGCCATGCCTTGATTGCCATCAACTCCTCTCCCGATGCTTGGATCGTAGATTTAGGAGCATCACATCACATGGCCACCTCAAAACTAGTATTTTATTCTTTGTATGCATGCAAAGTTCCTCCTATTCTGATGGGGGAAAACTCTTTTGTCGAAGTCACTGACAAAGGAAGGATTGAACTCACTGACAGAAGCTTCGAGAATGTGTTGCATGTTCCCAATCTCTCTGTCAACCTTCTCTCTGTGTATCAAATGATGAATTCCGGCACCAGAAATAAAATCATATTCACAAAAAATTTCGTGGACATATACGACATGAAAACCAACTCCAGGGTTGCTACTAGTGATATGAAGATAGAAGGATGACTTGTTATGCTATGCAAGCACCCTCTACCTCATAAAATATTTCTTAACAGGACCTTGCTTCATGTGTTAAAATGTGCAAAAGGGTTTATGTGTTAAGTTCTTGGTTCATCTTGTCAATGTTCATGTGAGAGGAATGTTCTTTTAATGTGCTTTAATATGTGATATAAACCAATATACAACAATATAAAATGCAGCAAATAACACATAAAAATCACAACAATACCAAGATGATAAAGGAGTTCACCCCTCTCTGGGCTACGTCTCCTTGAGCCTCCTTCAATGGACTTGGCTCTTTGGGATTAGTTTGTCAAATGATCTTTAAAATCTGCTGCTCAAATCCAATGGATTTATAGACTGTACCATTGGATTCAGAATACATAAAAACCCCAAATTTGACTGTAAAAACTCTACAAATGGACAATGGCTCATCCAACAATGACCTCTTCTGCATGTGACCTCCAAGCTTCCCTAAACTTGCATGAGGAAAAAATACCTGTATAAGTCCTCCAATGGATCTGAAACCTATCTCAATGTGTTCATATCATAATAAACAGTCAGAAATGACTATTCAGTCTCAACAAATGGATATGTGCTCATCTGAGCAATGCCTCAAACAAAGAGGGCTTTAAGGCTCCTGAAGCTTCCTCAAAATTCCAATGTGAAAAACATGCAAATAGGCTCTTCAAATGCCTGTGAAAATGGTTCCAATGGACTCAGAACGTCCAAAAACCCCTAGCTGGGCTTTTACGACACCTAATTTGGTCAAAAACTCATCAAGTTATGCTTGCTACCATTTTTCCTTTCTCCAAGCTCTGTTACCGGCTCGCCATATTACACCTGTGCCAAAGTAAACCTAGCTCCAGGCGTTTTCGCGTCCAAAACTCAGCACACCACGCGCACCCCGCAATTGGTGTCAAAATGTCTTACGGTTAGGGAACTAAGCCCCCGAATCCCAGAGGTGATGGGCGCATGAGGCCATGTGGCCAAGTTCCCCGCGCACCAAAAGGACTAAAATTGCCAGACTGAACCTGGAATTGACAAGTGTCCAGGCGTGGTTTGAAACCCAACACCATTCACACGCGCATTTAAAATGCATTTCACCGCACAAATGCATAAAATCGTGGGTTTAACTTTTTAACCCCGCGCGCATATAAAATGTGGTCATTTCACAAACCTGGAACCGTGGCTTTGTATACCAATTAAACCACCGCGCGAATTGTATGTATTTTACAACAGAACCCGGTACAATGTTACAAACCCGCGCAATAACAATAGTATATGGTCACATGTTAACATTTAAAACCGTGGCTTATAAATGTTGTAAAAATCCTGCGCGCTCCTTTTAATATATGTAATGGTCATGTGTAGGGCAATGGAACCCCGCGCTATACACCAACCGTTGGGCATATATAACATATAACAAATCATATTTAAAACATGTTCGCGCGCCTCCATAGTCACGGGTCGTATGGTGTATAGTGATGTGACTGTGGGTCGGGGCTAAACCCCTGCCCAAACCCTTTTCCGTATAAACAATACTCCAAATTAAATATATATGCGTCCACCCACATAACAAGAAACACCAAACGGCATGTTGGCTAGTGGAGTTTAGTGAAGGCGCTATAGTTGGGGGAGGTCCAGGGGTCGAACCCCACGGACTCCCCATAAACTTTTACACATGAAAATAATGACCAACCATATAGGGACACGTGGCGCCCATGAATTGGGCCACGTGTCCACACCTTATTGGCTATAATTGACACGTGCCATCACCTGATTGGACAACCACCAACCAATTAAAATATGCCACGTCATCAAACTGCCACATCATTATGATAGTACGGCACTGCCACGTGGCCGTACGGACTGCCCAGTCAGCGTCCTTTTTTTTTTTTCCTGTTTGGCGATTCGAACAGATCGCGATAACTTTCTCTCCCGACGTCCGTTTGAGACGAAACGAATTGCGTTGGGTTTGTGAAGACGAGGGACACAAACCCATTTGTTTTGAGGCAATTCCAAGAACTTTGATTTTTGAGGTAAAATTTGACCCCTGGTCCAGATTCTGATCAACTAGTGAGGTAAATCATCAGTCTAGATTGTATACATGCTCTAAATTCATTGAAATTGATTCTTGTTTACTGCTTACTCATGCTTATGAAAGTAGTAGGACATGGCATGAAAGGTTTGGACATTTGAATTTCAAATACATGCAACAAATTAGCAAGAAAATATTGGTTGATGGTCTACCAGACATCCATTTCTCCAAAGGAGTATGTGAGGGATGTGTTCTCAGAGAGCACCCTCAAGAGAAATTTGACAAAGGAAAGTCTCAGCGAGGCTCTGAACCTTTAAATCTGATCCACAGTGACCTTATGGGTCCCTTTCTGCATCCATCGATCAACAAAGTGAGGTTTGCTCTCATTTTTCTTGATGATTTCTCACGTTTTACATGGATCTACTTTATCAGGAAAAAAATTGAGGTCTTTCAACACCTCAAAGATTTCAAAACCCTGGTTGAGACATAGTCCAGAAAGAATATCAAATTCCTCTGAACTGATAATGGGGGAGAGTATGTAAATCATGAGATCCATAATATTTTCCATGAGGTAGGGATTCAGTTGCAGCACACAGTTCTCTATACTCCGCAACAAAACGTTGTTGTTGAGCGAAAAACCAGATCTCTAAAGGAGATGACATCTTGCATGCTGCATGCAAAGTCACTACCACAAATACTATGGGCCGAAGCACTTAATTGTGAAACATACATACAAAGAAGATCTCCCCATAGATCTGCCAAGAATAAGACCCCCTATGAGTCTTGGAGTGGCCTCAAACCGAAAGTGACCCACTTTCGCATATTCGGTTCATGTACATGGGCCCAGATTCCCTCTGAAAAGAGGAAGGCACTTGATCCACAGAGCATTAAGTCTATTTTTGTTGGATACCCCGATGGTGTGAAGAGATATAGGATTATTGATCTTTCCTCAGACTAGCTTATCATTGAGCGAAGTGTCCAATTCAAGGTAAGTGTCTCGCATGTACCTCGACAGCCACATGTAGACACCTTCATTCTTCCACCTGTTCGAGATGATGAGCAAGCAGATGCCAAATCTTCTTTAGTCGAGAGTTCTAATTCAAAGGACTTATATGATTCAAATTCATATTCAGTACAGTCGGATGTAGAGTCAGAAAATCTAGATGAAATTGCAGAGCCAGAGAAGAGGCCCAAGTGGGCATAGAATACTCTTCAGGATGCAGGGGATATTGTTCGTGATCCAACTGATACTAGGAGGACTCGATCTGATTTCGAGGAGCCTCCTATTTCACTCACTGCCACTGAGCCATTTCCCTCCAGGCATCTTTTCTTGGTTCAGTATTCAAATCCACATTCTTATGGCGAGGTTGCTGGAAATCCCTTTTGGGAATCTGCCATGTAGAAGGAGTACAACTCCATCCTCAAGAACCAGACTTGGGATATAGCTCCCCTTCCTTCTGGGAGGAAACTTGTCAGATGTTGATGGGTATACAGGACCAAGAGCACAATGGATGGATAGATTAGCAGATACAAAGGCAGGCTTATCGTCAAAGGATTTTAGCAGGTTCATAGTATTGACTATGATGATACCTTCACTCTAGTAGCAAAGATGATTCCATACGATTGGCACTTTCCATTGCGGAATCCAAGGGATGGGAAGTCCATCAGATGGATGCGAATAATTCATTTCTTCACGGTGATCTCTCTGAGGAGATCTACATGCAGTATCCCCAGGGATTTATGTAGGACTCATCTTTGGTATGTCAATTGAAGAAGTCCCTTTATGGCCTCAAGCAGGCTCTGAGGGCATGGTATGCCAAGATGGACTCCTACCTATTGTCACAAAATGTTTTATGTTGTAAATCAGACCTGAATGTCTACATGATCAGGACAACTGATTCACTTCTACTCTTAGTTATGTACGTTGATGATTTGATGATCATCGGTTGCTCGACTTCAGCGATTGCTGCAGTCAAGAGGATTCTACATGATAGGTTTTGGATGATGGACATGGGTCCTCTACACTTCTTCCTTGGAATTGAGATCCATCAGGATGCATCAGGAATCAAACTGTCGTAGGCCAAGTATGCATGAGATCTATTTGAGATATTTCACATGACAGACTGCAAGTTTGCTCTGACTCCTTTCCTATCAGGAGTCAAACTTGAGGATGGCAGGGAGACTCCACTAGTTGACAACACACTATAGATATAGCTAGTGGGGAGCTTGTTGTATCTCACACACAGCAGACCAAACCTCTCATATGAAGTTGGTGAAGTTTCTAGGTTCATGCAGGAGTCACATGAGCTACATTGAAAGGTTGCAAAGCGTATCCTTTAATATGTACATGGCACCATCACCTTTGGGATTCATTAAGCAGTAGAATCTACATTAGATCTCATCGGATTTACTACTTTTGACTGGGCTGGATGTTGGGCTCTAAATATGTCCTAAAAACATCCTTAGTCTGACATTAATTTATCAACTGAGGATTCATCTTTTCTTTCAAGAATGTCAGCAAATTCTATGCAGATAGTCGTATATGTTTAAATCGTGTAGATAATTTAACTAAAGTAAATATGAATCAATCTAAGCTACTTCAAAATCAAGTTCTTACTTATTCATTAAAAACTCTGAAATTGATTACTCGCTCAACAAAATTATAATATGATCAATAACACACTGTGAATCAAATACACTAATTAATTTGCTGAATTCATCTAGCTAAGAAACAATAATTTAATCTATGAAAACACTTGATGAATCAATCTATCAATGATTATTTAATCTTCTAGAAAATAACAATGAATTACTGTATATTTAGGAAGGAACAACAAATGCAAATTAAGCGAAAGGAACAACAAATGCAGATTTGAAAGGAATTCACAAGCGATAAACTAACAATAATTGGAAATGGAACAATAATCGATAATCTTTAAATGAAACATCTATCCTTTGCAAATGAAAAACATAACTAATTCATAAATGAATCAACACACTTACAAATTTATCTTAACTGTTGCAAGGAAATTTAAATCATAGAACTGAAATAAAATTGATATGATTACAAATGAGACAGTAACTCCTTCCGACTAGGCCCACGATCTTCAGAAGGTACTGCTATGAAAAACGCAGTACTCAAAGATGATCAAAACGCTCAATGCTTTCATTAATTTCATAACTGGTGAATCATTTACAACAGATTGATGTACAAAATAATTCAGAGATCTGAATGTTTGATTGAATTTCTTGGATTGTTCTCTATTGTTCATCATCCTCTATATATTACAATGACATGAGTAAATTAAGCTATCCTGAGGATCGAGAGATCCTCAAGATTGCTTTTACTATTTATGAAGATTACATAATAAAGGGTCAATCTTCTTCTAAACCCCTTTATGCCTGCTTCCTTCGATCTTCAATAGCTTATGTATCTTCAGAATCTTTTTAATTGTCTTGAGGTAACAACAATTGTCCATTTTCTGCATAAAATCAAAACAATTCAAACCAAACTTCAGAAAATATCTAATATCACTCAATAATATTTCTAAAAGACTTTTTAATCATTTTCTTTCCTAATTAATTATAATTAATAGAAAATTCAATCAATAATATATCGAAAACCATGGTAATAAGGAGGATATTTGTACCTTTTTATCAACTCAACATACCCCCCATCTTACCTTTTTGCATGTCCTCATGCAAGCAGATAGTTTACATGTAAAGCAATGATGTTGTAGGGAGGACAGGTCTTTTCTCTAGGCCTCCTAAACCCATTCTTACCTTTAATATCTTCAAAAGCAACATCTTCCTCCTTCTTATGAATTTCATAATTACTCTGATAACCCTTTGGGGGGTAACAAATGATGGGAGGATTGTACCTGCATCAAACCCAGGCAGGTGTAAGTTTTAAACCTGTGAAGTAAAGCAATGCATATAGATTCTTAAGAAAAATAGAATTTAATCAATGGCTCATTCACATAGTACACAAAGATTTATACCGGAAACCCTCAACCGGGAAAACCTTTCTTGTATTAATTATATCAAATTTCACCATTCACTATACAATATATATACAATGTTTTTAGGTATTTCGTAGATACCAAAACCCTAATCCCTTAATCCAGGATTAATTTACAAAACCGCAAAAAATATCAAAATCTGTTAAAAATAGCAAAAACTGCCCAGGGATCGTCAGACACAGTTGTCATATCTGATGCGCCCACACACACACATGCAAAGAATATAACACATACCCAATAGCAGGCCCTTCATCCAGGATAATTCTGGCATACCTCTCTAACCTGAAGGTGGCTGCATGATAATTTCTGAAACCAAATGGTTCCTTGTTCTTGACTACATTTGAGGAGACATCCCATCTTAGTTTGGAATCATAAATGGCTTCTTCTTTAAGTTCTCCAAAATAATGTAGAGCTAAACATACAACATGTCTATGGATGGGAGCTAAAGATTCTACAACCTTCTCCCTCTTCACGAATTTTTTGTGCCGCATAATGGTATCAAGGGCTTTAGGAGGTTCACCTCTAATCCATAGGTCTAATCTAGTCTCCCTTTTCATGAAACCACCTGGTTTGGTTTTTGGAAAAAGACAAGAATTCTTAAACTGTATGTCCCCAGTGAAGGGATTATGGTTCTCTTTTCTGTTTTCTCGTAGGATGAAGTTGTGAAGATATAGTTCACACATAAATTATTGTACTCCATCCTCTTGTTCTCTAAAACATGAAACAAAATAAAAAATAATGGTGAACTCAAAAGGTTTTCCTGCTCTAATGGATTTTACCCTTAGCAACAAATAATGTTCTAATAAAAATAAGGTGTAATTAGTAGCAGGAGCCCTACAAGCTACTATATCAGAATAAACAGAGCAAATCTCTTTGATTTGATCCAAAGCTCCATCTAATTGGCCTTGTACTTTTTTCACCTTTCCTTTAGCTCTACTAAGATAAAAAAGGTCTCATTCTCTGTTGTTGGCATGGCTTTAAGTTTGAAAACTTTCTGATGTTCTGATATTGTTACCATTTCACTTCTACATTGAGTTAGGGTTTGTTGGGTTTGCACCAGTTCTGCTTCCAACCTGCTAATAATGACATCTTGTTCAGGGGACTGAAATGCTTCTTCAGTCTGAACAATTGTCTCTTTTGTTGTTGGGGCATTTGTCTGGGTCTCTATGTCAATTGTCTCCTAAGGAGCAGGAAAATATGTAGGAAGCACTCCTTCAGTTTGAACAATTTTTTCTTCTGTTGTTGGAATCTCTATTTGAGTTTATATTTCTACTATTTCTAAAGGAGCATGTAATTATGTTTGTGTTCCAACATAATTGGTGTGGACTGTCCTTCTAGGAAGTGGATTTATTCCCTATACTCTAGGCCTCTTGGATTTATTCTTCTCATAGGCCTTGTCAGCTTGATCCAACTGCTTCCTAAGCTGTCTAATTATTTCTTTTAATCTACCAACTTTTTGTTTTAACACTTTTATTTTCTTAACCCTTTTCCTCAATATCTTGTTTTCCTGTTTCAATTTTATGATTTTATTATTGCCTTTGCCTGTTGTTTTCTTTTGTCTATGGGGAATTTCAAGGTCTTCCCCAACTTGATCAAATGGTGACTACTTTCATGTTTCTTCTGGGTGCTCTGATTGTTCAAAATGACTATTTCCCTCAATCTGAGGTTCTAGCTATTCTGTTTCCTTGGAAGATGGCATCTCCATATCAGGAAGGTCCAAGACAGGGTTGGAATGAGAAGAAGTTGTTCCTTGGGGTTCTCTAGCCCTGTTTGTGTCTTCAGTAATTGATGTCCCTAAATTTCCTAGTACTTGAGCCATCTCTACTTCATAACTTAAGAATAAATGTTCTGTAAGAATTCCAAGTGATGACTACTCCATCTGTGCATTTTCCTGAGTGTTTTCATGTGAGGGATGTTGTATTTGCATAATTTCCTGAGTGTTTTCAGGTTGAACTGTCTTTTAACCCCTTCTTCTTTTTGCAGTAGAGGTTTTAGGAACACAAATTGTTCTTTGTCTCTTCTTCTTTGATGTTTCTTCCTATAGGGTTTGAGTTTCTACCTGTTGGATGGGGTCTGCTCCTATTTCAGGCTAGGGTGCTGGAATTTGGGCACTATCTCCTTCTTCCTAGACTTCCTCAATTCCCTATGGGGTAATTTCATGGCAGATTTTAGGTTGTTCAATCTATAGGGGCCTATCGGGCTCAATTAAATCTTCCCAAGTTATTTGTGTTTGGTTTAAGGCCCTGTTTACTATTAATTTTACTATTCGATGGTGACTAGTTGTATTGACAGGGTCTTTGGCCTTTTGGGTCCTTGCAATGACTTCATGAAGCATGACATTTAAAAAGAATGGTAAATTTATCACCAACCTTTGTTTTAGCGTTTCCAACAGTTTGAGGTGGAGCGATCTAACCACATTGTATCTCCCATAATATGGGATATATCTCTGTATTACTCCTGCTATCTCCCTCCATGGCTCGCTGATAGCAGTGGGGTTGATTCCTTTCCCTTTTTTGTCGATTTCTTCTCCTGGTTCCACGGAGGACTCCACAACCTTTTTGAGTGTTGTGTATTTCCTGGTCCACTATGTGCCTTCATTTGGGAGGTTTGTTACCTCTTATATAATTTCCTCAGTGATTGGAATATGTATGTCTAGAGTCACTGAGACTCCCCTCTGTAAGTTCTGGAAAAATGCTAGAGTGATATTTATGTCATATCCCTGCAATCTATTGAAATATTTTGTCCACCCCAGACGATGTAAAATTTCCCTTGCTTGGTCAGTTACTTGCAACAATGTGGGCTCTCGGCGGATGCTTCGAACGCCCATGTATTCTGTAAACACGTTAGCACAACTATCATACCCAACTGCAAACTTAGCTAGAACATATTGTGAGAAAATATTACCAGAAATGGTAAAAATCACAGAACAACAAACGTATATAGAAATATGAATTTTCCCATTAATTGTAATCATTATGATCTATCGATAAACGTGTAGAATATCCACCCCCTGATAAATGAAAAGGTTGACCTTGACCTTTGATATGTGCAAGTGTAATGATGGAAGGTGGTTCAAGTGAAGGATAATTACTATGCCACCGCCACCGGGAGAACAATCATTAATAACTTTCAAAGAACTTAGTGTTAATCATGAACAATAATAACACCTTTTGTGGGAAGTATAAGGTTAAATACCCATATGCAAATATGTTTAAGGAAGAATATTCTGAGTAATTTTAAATTTGTTCATGTTTTATAAATGTTCCACATTTCATAACTTTGTTACTTTCCCTTGTGTTAAATATAATTGGAATGATATCCCCCTTTGTTTTAGAAAGGAAATCTAGGAACACACAAAAAAAGCTTAGCGTATTTAAGATAAACTTCCATACCATAAGTAGATCCACTACTGCTAGTAGGCATCCATAGCCTCGACAAGGTTTCCTTTTAACCCATAGATGAGCTTGTATCCTCAACAAATAGTTTGAATCATATTTTCCCAAAAAGGCCACTATCCTGGTTTGGTAGCCAAATAATGACAATGCCACTCACTAGATCGTAACCTAAGTGAACAAGTCGTCTCATGACGAGACCTATTGTCCTTTGAAGCTAGATGCCAAAGGCCATTGCCCTGGTGTGGTAGCCATAGTGGGAATGCCACTTATTTTATTCTCTTATGATCATGGTAGGTTATCTCATGATGAGACCCCCTATCCTTTGTGGGAGAAGTTTATTTTATTTATTTATATTTAGTTATTATTTCCATCTTTTTTAATTTTAGGCTTTATTAAGGGAGGCTCATCTACTCCTTAAGAGTTTGGGATGGCGTAACAAGTTTAAGAATGCCAAGTAAAAATGTGCCTTATACTCCTTATTATGATATGAAGGAAAATTATCATTCAAGTATATGTGTATATATATAGGGGAAAGAAACAAATTATGGTGGTTAAGGATTATGAACAATATTAAGATAATTCGGAAAAATCAATCCAAAAACAATT
>JASDQU011401159.1:20423-35338 GCA_032191745.1 Picea mariana
CTTACATCCGCCTTATTCTATTTTATTGAAAGGTCTTATTAATATTGACCTTTATTACATCCGAATACATTAATCTACCTATGTGCGGGTTAGGACCTTAACATGTTCATTCTCTTCTTCCGACTTGGAATATACAAGGATTTCATCCAAAAATACTATGACAAACTTATCTAAATATTCTCGGAAAACACCATTCATTAAGCACATGAAAACAACTGGTGCATTTGATAACTCAAATGGCACCACTGTGAACTCATAATGACCATACCTTGTTCTGAAGGCAGTCTTGCTGATGTCTTCCTCTTTAATCCTTACCTGATGGTATCCTAACATGAGTTATATCTTTGAAAATATCCTAGCATCCTTCAACTGATCGAAGAGATCATCAATCCTTGGTAGAGGATACTTGTTCTTTATAGTCACTTTTTTCAACTATCTGAAATCGATGCACAATATCAATGTCCCACTTTCTTCTTCACGAACAAGATTGGGGCACCCCAAGGTGACACACTTGGGCGTATATACCCCTTCTTCAGAAGCGCTTCAAGATGCATTTGCAGTTCCTTCAGTTCTGGTGTACTCATTCTATAAAGAGTCTTTGATATTGGAGTTGCTCCATGCATTAAATTTATAGAGAAATCAATATCTCTTTTTGGAGGTAGTGCTGGTATATCCTTGAACACATCTTCAAAATTTTCCAGGACTGCATGATCCTCTATATTTGGCACCTTATCCTTATATTCTTCCTCCATATGGGCTGCAAATATTTGACAACCCTTTCTGTAACACTTCTTTAGCTACATTGTTGAGATTTCTGGATGGTAACTTCCTTGGGAATTCCTTGGACTGCTCTTCTATTTCCTTCCTCATCCAATAAAGTGAATGCTTTGTTATGACATTCTAATATGGAATGATGTTGGTCCAACCAATCCATACCAATTAGGAAATCATATGATCCCAAAGGCAAGATGTTCATATCTGCCTTGGTACTCAGTCCATTCATGCCCAGTGGACATGATTTAACCAATTCAACAACCTTTCTCTTGGCTTCTGTAGCCAAATGCACCAACCAAGATTTCCCATGCTTGCTTCTTGGTAATTGAAATCTTCCCACTACCTTAGGATATATATAACTATGACTAGCCCATGATTCAATTAAAATAGTAAAGTCATGGTTATTGATCATACCTTCAACTTCAATCATGTGTGATTGAAACTCGGCTTGCTTGTTGTCCAGGGCTGCATAGATCCTTGGTACACTTCTACCCATGTCCTCTATCGTTTATTCTTGTTGAACATTGTGAACAACTCTCACTTTGTCACTTCTGTGAGGAAAATCTCTATACCTATGATCTCCTTTACAACCCCAACATTCCATAGCTGTATGCCTTGGCCTTTTCCCACCTACTTCAACCATTCCGGGATCTCTCAAAACTAACTGTCCTGGAGGACTATTTCTAAAAAATGGTGGCTTGTTCCCCTTCTTCCTCTGCTCCCTTTTAAACTTCTTTTTGTCTTCCAAAGCCTTCTGGAAAATAGGTTTCCATTTTTTCTGATCAAATAAACATTTTTCTCTCCTTATGGTTTCTTCCATAGTTTAAGGATCATCATATTGTATCTTGTCACTGATTAAAGATGGCAGCCCACTTAGATACCTTTGAATATTAATTGTCTCATCCTTGATGAAGGGGACATACTTCAAAAACTCTAATAATCTTCTTTCATACTCATCAATGGACATACTTCCCATCTTAAGTTCAAAGAACTCTTTCATTTTCTTGTCATAATACCTCTTAGTTAAGTACTTCTTTTCAAAATTTCTCTTGAATTCCCTCCATGTAACATTATTCTCTCTGACATGCTACACTTGCATAAGCTGATCCCACCATATGGACGCCTTTCCTTTTAGTTGATAGATGAAAATTCTTCCCTCTACATGAGAGGAATAGTTTTGCAGTTGGAAGTATTTCCTCATGCCTAGAAGCCATGTCTCAGCATATTCATCCTTCGGGTGCTCTCCATCAAAAGTAGGAGGTTTGATATTATTCATTTATCCTTTTAACTCATCCACCCTAGATCTCCTATGTTTCATGACAGGGGATGGACTTGAGCTACTATGTTCTCTCCTATGGGATTCTTTTGGGAGTGTTGGTGATGTCTACTACCACTTCTTCCTCTTCTTTCCTCATCAGGGGTCCCGTGACTTCCTTATTTACTGGATCCACTTTCCTTATCCAATTTCTTTTAAATTCTTTCCAGGGTCCGCATCAGCTTCATATTGAAGTCTCCCTGTTGCTCCCTAGCTCTCATAAGCCTTTTGTTATCTACCTGGTGAATTTGGACATATTTTTGCAAATTCTTAATGATTTTCCTCATGCTCACTTCTTTATCTATTTATTCTCCATTCCCATTGGAGTTCGTTCCTTCAACTCCCAAATGGACATCCATTCCTCTAACTTCATCCTCCAGATTGTAAGCATCCTATTCTTCCTCCATTTCTCTTCACAAGGTAACAATTATGTTCGGTTCTGTCAATTGGTAACTCTGCAAAATGTGCAGACAATCGAATTTTGTCAGGCTATAAGTCTTTAATAATTTTCCAGAGTAACTTGAAAAATCTGATTCAACGGAAAGAATATTAGACTCCATTTTCGGTGGGTCTCTTTTGATCAAGAATCCCCACGATTCTATCTCCAAGGCCTTCTATGTTCTTACAATTCACTTTCGGGCGCTAGCCCCTTTTTCTTCAACCCTCAACTCACATGTGACCATGGTAGTGACCAAGTGCTAATAGTTGGGTGCTTACTCTGCACTTTGGAGTTTCAAGCTTTAGGTGTTTTCAACTCACCTCAATGCCAATCTCCCGAACTCTAAACTCATGAAGTTAGCAAGTGACACAAGAGGAATCAAAGGTCCCCGCTCTCTACCCAAATCAACGACCAAAATTAGATTTGAGGCTCCATACTTCAGGTTTTCTAAAGCCTTCAATGCCAGAAACCTCTGGAGTGACAACTCTCCGGAGTGTCAGATCTTCTGACATGCATCCATGGCTTCCAACGGTCACGATGAACTACAACACTTTGGCCTTCGCCAATTCTCAACCCATGCGACCCATCTTTCCTCCGAAGTGTAGGATCTGGGGCCATGTGTCCCCTACGACCATCAGGGGGCCCACTAACCATGCTCAAGAAGAGTGTCACATGGCGAAATACTAGAAAAAAACACGTGGCCCATTATGACGGGTGACACATATAACGTTCTAACTAGCATTTCTATCCTCCAAAGGTCCTTAACTCACTGACACATGACACGCATCCCATGTGTCCACGTCATCCATGGTGACATCAGTAGGTCACGTCACTTTGGGACTTTGGGCTTCAAAAGATTCACACTTGCATTCCTCAAATATCCTAAACTCTGAACTTCCAAACTACTTTAACTTTCGGGGTACACGTAGTACATCTGTCATCATATAAGGTGGTGACACGTGGCCCCACATGTTGGATTTATTTTGGTCCAACAAATTCGTCAAATTTCCATTCTGATTGACAAGTGGAAGAACTAAAGAAGTCCACGTAACCCTGGGTGACGTCATCATGCCATGTCACTTCGAGACTTCGGGAGAATTCACCTTAGCACACCTCGTTTCTCCCAAACGTCGAACTCCCAAACAAGATGATCTATCGATACGTGTCTCTTTTAACGAATGGTCCATATGAACTCCAGACTTCAGGATTCATCCCTTTCTTCTCTATAACACGTAAACTTCATCGAAGTCACGAAGTCTGAAGTACTTAGGGGTTAACTTTCTGAAACCTTTTCTAAATCTGACGACTATGAAGGGTCTGCCTTCTTCTAAATAGATCCTACGGCCCAAATTTAAACCTCACGACCTAACACAACGATTATTGTGGCTTCTTTCTCTATTGGTTTTCTTGAACCGTTATACTTCCTGAGCTTCTAAACACAATCCCAGTGATGCTCTAAGGTTCATATTTTGTCTCTCTCTACAAGAATTCACTCTGAAACATTTGTCTCCTTAACCCCTAACATGGCCCATCTAGGCTCAATGTCAAAACCATGGCTCTGATACCATTCTGTAACGTCCCCAACCCTCAAACCTATGTCGGGAAATGATACCTAATGACTGTATCTTTGTTTTTCTGCTCTGATACCATTTTTTGATCGTTCCCGACCTTAAACCAACAGGCTAGGTCATGCCACCGAATAACTTTGTGGAAATATTCACATATAAAAATTAACAGGAATAAATAGAGATAACATCTGATATTCATATATATTTATATACATATATGTCTAATGAAATTTAAACAGTTATATCATTATGTTCATGCACCTATTCATGCAGAAACAACATTAAAAAATACATGTAATATATACAGACAATTCTAATAACATTATCACTTGGTTTCAAGATACACATCATATAGAGAAAAAATATTGGGTAATTATATTTTAATAAATGACCACCAACTGCGTGCAGACCTTCCACGAACCTCCCAACATTATACCACACTTCTCATCACGCTCAGCAGTGGGTCACCCCCAAAATGGGACTAAACTCCACCAGGCAAGGGATTCATAGGCTTGGCAAGGACAATAGGAAAGTCGCATAAATCAACAGGAAGGATTTTCTCCCAGGAGCCACTTACGCTCATAAACCACAAACCCTCATCCCCCACATGCCTGTTCCACCCCAGGAGTGTACACCTTCACTATCACAAGTTCATCGGTTGTCCACCTCCCTTCCAGGGCTTCAGCAATAGGCTGGATTGGAAGCCTCAGAGTATTGTAGTTGCTACGAGACTCCCTTAAGGAGAACTCACTTCCCCAGCACACTCTCTCACCTTGAGAGATTTTCTCATAAGCCTGACAACCTGCCTCTTCTATCCATCTCCTAAGTCCAATGGGTAACCTCCATAACAAAAAATGGGTAAGGGCTCTGGTAATGAAAGCAAGCCACACCAGTCCAGAGAAAACATGGGTAGCAACAACAAAGGCTAAGGTGTGATATGGATCAGACACTATGCAGTCATGTTGTGATTCACAGGAAACATAGTTAGCTTCATAACGCGGGTGTACAGGTTCCAAAGTTGCAAAGATCAATGACTAGTTGTGTCAAGGCTCTCTCTCTCTATCTCAGTGCCTGCATCAGTGGGGAGTATGGATGACCTGTAGAATGGTGAGCATCGTGAGAATGGTGAGGGAACCCCCAACAAACTGACTTTCCCACATAAAACCTGCATGCGCCCAGGTTGACACATGTCTACCTGAAGTTGTATGAGCTCCACTTAACACTCGTTCCCTTTCCCCAGGAACTTAGGAAAACATAGGTTATGTCAAACCTTAGCCTCTAGGAAATAATAATATAATATTATTCCTTTAGAGGTAAGCCCTCTATCTTAGCCCCTTCCCTTTCCCTACCTAGGTGAGCTTAGTCCCCCATAACTCTTTCTTTGTGGTCGGTCTACACACAACGATGTAATTTTATTAATGATGTGAGTATTTACATATATAAAATCAGGCTCATTAGCCTTAGCATCTAGGCTCTCCGGCCTAATAAACACATAAGTCTTCCATCTTATAAACACTTGGCTCACCAACCTATAACATAATTAAAATTCAGCAGAGGCTCGGCCTTGGGGTTTTACAATTGATTTTATATGAAATTCCCAATCTATTGGTTTTGTCATTGGCAGTTCTAAAACATTTGTGTCACCATCTTCCTCGTCAGAAAAAAATCACTTTATTCTAAGATCATTTTACGCCATTCAGTTGAATATGAAAACATGATCCTCTTAAAATGATTAATCAAGAAACATCTAGCACCAGCAAGTCTTATCTTATGCATTGTATTTCTCATGCTCTTTCTACTTCAACATCTAATGGTAATAGTCCATTGCTTTTGCTCACTCCAAATAGTATTGCTGCTTGTAATATACATGCAAAGACAATACAATCTACTCTGAAACTTCCTATTAAAAATTTGCAACCACTACATGAGCAGTCTCTAGTAGTATTTAAGAAAAAATTAGGCATATTAGATATATTTTGATTGATGAAATGAGATTTAGAGGACTAAGGTTATTCATATAGATACATTCTCATTTAGAAGAAGCATTTCCAGATAAAAAATATACTCCTTTTGGTAGTAGATCCATTATTCTTGTTGGTGACCTTAGCCAACTACCTCTTATCAAAGATAAACCTTTGTATGTACATAAAACAACCAATAAATTTTTGTGGGAAAAATTAAACATTGTTGTCAAATCCCCCTCAACTTCCAATGTTCACTGCTATTATTTTTTATAAGTACATAGGTATTTCATTTGACAACCCTTCTCCTAACATTGTACCAATAACACCTATTATTAGAGGAAATCATAAACAAACACCTATGAATATGACATGGGCCCTTACTATACACAAATCATAGGGGTTGACTTTAGAATGGGATACCATTGATATTGGAAACAAAGAGAGACAAGGGTTGACCTTCACCGCCATACCAAGAGTTAAATCCATAGATGGTTTACACAAATCACTGAATTTTTAATTTGAGTGTTATGGTAAGATGAAAAATAGTGCATATGTTACAATTAGGAAGAAACAAGAGCAATGATTGAACTCCATATCATTGTAACATTTGATATATATATATATATAATTAGAAACCTTGATCTTTATTCTTGGGTAGATTTTTTTCATGAGATGACTAAGTCTTTATGTGCAGTTCTTACAATAGTACATTAATTGTTATTAATACATTAATTAGAAACCATGTTCTCTATTCCTGGGTGGTTTTTTCACGAGATGACTAAGCCTTTATGCGTAGTTCTTACATTAATGTATTAATACATTAATAATTTAATAAATTAGTACATTAATATTTTCAAAATCACTTTATGTGCAGTTTTATTAATTGTTATTATTACATTAACACATTAATTGTTATTAATGCATTAATACATTAATATTCTCAAAATCACTATATGTGTAATTGTATTAATACATTAATACATTAGGGGAGGATCTGCAAAATCGGGTTTAGAATTTATTTTGCATGCCGAGTGGGATTTTCGTAGGCCTCCATGCCTTCAAATGGAGGATCCATCAGAGCTAGTTGACTACTTAGACGACGTGCTGACAGAGGATGACATCTTTTCAAGCCCACCTCTAAACCTTGACATCAATTTGTATTCAAGATGCTTCAGCTCACAGGTATGTATCAAGTTTTCAAGTGTCTTCTCATTATATGCTCGTCTGGTTCAAGAAATAATAATATGTCCTTTGGATATTCTAGATGGGTACTATCAAGGCTTGATATCTCTTCCTACGAATCCTCGGGGCAAGGGATCTCAAGAGGTTAGTTGTGAGGCCAAGCCATATTATTTCTCATCTCTTTTGAAAACCGGTGTTTTGAAGGTTTATGGTGTGATTCCTCTCAAACCCTATGATATGGATGGTGTCAGGTGTTCAATATTCATTGGGAGAAAGATCTCTATTGAGGGTATTCAAGGAAATACAAGGTGGTTGAAAGGGGATAAGTTGAGGTGGAAGCAAAGGAAGGTAGTTAAATTGTGAGGGGGTGAAATATCACTGGTGGTAGGGAAGGACTTACAAGTTAGTTAGATATTAGACATGGAAGGTAGGGCGCTTGTGGGAAAATTTTGTAGGAGTGGGATCTCTACGAGTGTGCTTAACCAATGGATGGATGGACAGTGGGCTTCACTGCTAGGGTATATGCTAATCTTCCATCTCCTTTCTCAAGGATGGATTGGATTTGTTTTTCGATGCAAGGAAGATGACAATAAAATATTGTATTGTCGATGGTTCTTAGAGAGACACATCATTTGTGCCAAACCCCTACATCTGTTGTTCAATGCCTCAGAGGAGGCTCTGTTGAGCATGATCATATGAATTAAATTTCCAAATCTCCTGTTGGAATTCTAGTCAGACACCAAGCTTAATGCCATCGGGGATTCACCGGGGAAGTTTATTGCATATGATTCCAACTTCAAATCCAACAATTTTATATCAGTGGCTAAGATTCTAATGGAACTAGACCTGAGATAGGGGATTTTTGAATCCTTGAAGCTGGTAGTGGGAGAGAAAACCTACACGTAACTTTTGGATTACCTAAATGTTCCATTTTTCTATTCAATATGTCATCAGGTTGGTCACATTTTAGAAAATTGGGATAAAAAAAATTCAAAACAATTTCATGGGGTTCTACCGGTGTCTGCAAAAGTGTTTTGCCCCCTTATAGTCATGCAGTGAACCTAGGGTTCCTTTTGAAAATATATCTTCTTCTAAGGATGGTGGGGGGAGGGATCTGTTAAAGGTTTTAGGCCTTTGCATCATGTTAGGGATGATATGGTTGTGGGGGATATTTCCATCCCTATGTATGATCCAGTTTCTAGTATTGAGGTGCAATGCTTTCCAAAGGATTTGTTAGGGGATGATTTGGACTTGTCCTCCTCGCAATGGAGAAAAATTGAAGCCATTTGATCCATCAATGTGTCAAAATAGCTTGAACATGGTAAGTCTGGTCCATCTTTTCCCCCTCTTAAGATCTCCCCCTCTTCTCCTTTAGATATTTGGTCTCTTGATGTCGGGGAAGGGATGGGACTAGGTGTTTCTTCTAGCATTGTTTCAAAACATTTCTCTTTGGGTGGTAGATTTAAGACAGATCATGTTGTCGATCTATCTAATGAATAAAATCCTCTCATTATAAATTCTCAGGAGTCTCATCACAATTTCTTCGTTAGTTAACTTTCAACATCCTTAGGCCATGATCAATTCAGGTTGTAACCTCGAGCCATGACTTAGGGGTTGACTCCTTCTAGTGTTTTAGGGTTTGTAGGTGCAAAAGAACACTAGACCTCAAAAGTGGGTAGGAAGTCAATGTTGAAGCATGCACAAGAAAAGGATTTTCAAGAAGTGTCTCAGGGGTGGTAGCAACTCATATATAGGGTTCTTAGAGTAGGATTGACCCCAAATATGGTCTCCCAATGAAGATAATGACAATCAACATGAGGGGCTTAGCGGGGAGGCCTAAAAAATTATCCCTTGGGAGGTTTTTTATCTAGGACCATCCATATATTGTTTTTATTCAAAAAACCATGGGAAAATACAAACCCATCATCCATGAACTTTCCAATTAATGTTGGGATGATTATTGTATGGTCTAGATTCTTTTGGGTCATAGGGGGGCCTAATCATTGGTATTTCTTCTTCAATGATGCTCGCCAATTTTTTTTCTATGCATTCAGGCTTATGTACATAGGTTGTTAGTAAATAAATGAATCGTTATTTTATTCTATGTAAAGTGTATGGGCCATGTGTCGATAGAGAGGTTTTATGGAATACCTTGTTCAAGCTTAAGGTCATGCATTTAGAGGCACTTATTCTTGGCGAGGATTTGAATTTTACTTTTGATCAGTAGAAAATATGGGGTGAGTCTACCCATGAAGATAATTTGGCGCATTTCTTATTAAACAAACTTGAAAAATCAGGGATGGTGGATGTGGAACCAGTTGTTCTCATTCCAACTTGGAGTAATAATCGCAGTGGCAGTGGAGGGGTGTTCAAGATATTGGATAGGTTTCTTGTCCGCCATTCGATTCTTCAGGAGTCTAGGATATACAAGTCATGGGTTGGCCAGATATGATGCTCAAATCACTTTCCTATCTTCTTATAAGTGAACGTGTTGAGTGGGAGATTGGGTGTCGCATTCAAATTTAATCCTTCTTGGCCAAAGATCGAAGGATTCATGTATTTAATTCAAGAAAATTAGCAACATTTTCAAGAAAATGTTGGGACTTTAGCCAGTTATCAATTTGTTAGGGAATTGAAATCATTGAAGCAAAAGGTGGTAATATGGGCAGTAGAATGTAAAAGGGATCAAGAAAGGACCCTTGTGAGCATTGAATTTGAGCTAGCACTTGATTATGATGGTGAGCGTTTGAAACAAGGTATATGGTGGATGTTGACAGAGGCCAACCATTGGAAATTCAAAGACTACATCTTGTTGGAACAGGAACAAAAATGGAGATTGAAAATTCAGGCTCTCTAGCTATCTACTAGGGATCTTAACACCAAATTATTCTAGAAGTATGCAAATTATCAGAAGAGTTTTAATACCACATGGGAGTTGTGTGATGTAGAGGGGAATAAGGTATAATATTTTCCTAGTTTGGTATCCCTTGGGGTTAAACACTTTCACTCTTTATTTCGAGGGTCGGAACAACATACAATGGACGAAGTTCTAATATTGATTTCATATTTCCCCAAGATTTTTTAGGAGGAGGACAATCATGAATTATACTTTGAAATCACAATCGATGAGCTCTAGGTGGTGATTGCATCATTTAAAACGGAAAAGAGTCTTGGGTTGGATGGTTGGACAACTGAGTTCTTTGAGAATTTCTTTGATATCGTGGGAGAAAACTTGTTGTGGGTTGGAGGAAACTTGTACCTCAGGTAAGTTTTTGGGTAGCATTAATTAAAATTTCATTGCTTTAATTCCAAAGTCGGATTTCCCCTCATATTTTGATGACTTCCAACCTATCACTTTGTACAATTGTCTATACAAGATCATAGCCAAAATCATTGTTATGCATCTTAAACCCATTCTGGTAAATATTGTCTCTCCTTAGCAATTTGGTTTTCTCAAAGGGCGGTTAATTAATGAAGTTATTGGTTTAGCTCAAGAAGGACTTCACACTATTAAAACCCAAAAGAAATATGTGTATGTCATCAAAATCGATCTCTCTAAGGCCTAGGACCTGGTTTCGTGTTTGTACCTCTATTTGTTGTTGTTGCAAATTGGCCATGATCTCTCTGTGGTTAATTGGATCATGTATTGTGTCTCATTAGTCTCATTTGTAGTCCTCATAAATGGGTCTAGGTCTTGTTTATTTAAGTCATCTCGAAGGATTCATCGGGGATGTCCCTTATTTCCCTACTTATTCTTATTGGTTATGGATGGGCTTAGTCGAGCCATTTCTGAAGTTAGAAGGATCCACACTTTTTAGGGGATTAAAATGGGTAGGCATGAAAACTTGACACACTTATTGTTTGTTGACGGTGTCCTCATTTTCTTTACTATGAGTAAGCAGAAAGTAGGGTCCTCAAACATATTTTGGATCTATTTTGTGGAGCCATGGGCGTGGTCATAAACATTGGTCAATTGACCATTTATTTTCCTAACTTTGAGGTGGACCCTCGTCGGCAGCTGTCTAGATTATTCTCCTTTCCTTCTCATGATTTATAAGGAGGAATCAAATATATGGGCTACAATATCAAGCCAAATAACTACAATATTGAGGATTTGAAATATCTTGTGGAAAGGACAAAAAGGAGAATTAATCATTGGTGCAACTGTTGGATTTCCAGGGGAGGTATAATTACCCTCATCAAATTGGTTATTGAAGTAATACATGTGTATTGGAATCTCTTGGAGAAAGTACCGAACAATATATTATATAGAATCCAAAAGTTATGTTTCAATTATATTTGGAAGGGAAAGGCAGAGTAACTTGGCTCTCACTTGGTTAGCTAGAAATTTATGTCTCGATCAACGGATTCAGATGGATGGGGACTTAAAGATATGGGAAATTTTGGCAAGGATTTTGCAGCAAAATCCTTATGGGTATTTTTAAATTCAAGATAGTTTATGGTGCCAAATATTAATTGATAAATATATTTATCTTGAGACTCTTCTGGATTGGATCCATTGGCCCTAGAAATATTTTCAATCAACTTCCAACTAGTGGAGGTCATTGACATTGACCTTTCCGATTATTGGCAGATTTATGGCTTGGAAGGTGGGGTCAGGTTCTCAGATTCAAGTGTGTTATAGAAAAAATTTCCTCACCCTATACAATCTTGCACAGAGGGCCTTTCTCCATTTCCCTATGCAAATTTGAAGTCCCTTTTTGCAAATCCCAGAGCTAAAAACACGATTTTTCCACATATACATGCCCTGCCTATATTACAACATGTGTATACATAGGTTGCACCACTATAGACCGCGTACATCGGGAAATGTGCTCGAAATTAAAAAATGGTGTCAGGTTTCCATGTCACGTCACAAGATCAATGATACTTGGCCTTCCATATACTGGAAACGTTCTGACTCAGCCCTTCAGTTCCACTTGAAAGCTATAAATGGGTCAAATCCGAGCTATGGAAAATAGGAGAAAGAATTTAACTTTGAGAGAAAAGTTACTCTAGAGAAATTATTCACTTCACATTGAGTCTGCATCCCTTTGTTCTTTAAGTCTGAACACATTGTTCAACCCCCAAGCTCTTCCCTTACTGATTGATAACTTCATTGTCCCTCTTATATGAGCTTGCCTTTGGTGGAAGATTGAAGTGGTGGAGGCCCAGCTGGAAGGAACTTAGTTTCTCGGTTTCGAACCATGCCGACACGGAAGTTTGTATCTCATTCACTTCTGCTGATTATATCTTAATAGAAATACTCTTTTCTCGTCCAATTAATATCTTGCAAATATTTGAATCATTATTACATGGGCGTATTTGTTATGAATGTTGATGGATTATGCTATTGAATGTGCTTAAATTATATACTATCACCATATGCTTGTGTTGCTTGGTTGTTGAGGACTAGTTGCAAGTATATTTCTTTGGGTCAAGTGCTCAACGGTGGACTTCATCGAACGTCTAGACGAGGTAGGCCTTTTATCTTGTCTTTATAGCATATTTGTCTATATATCATACTTGATATTAGAGTTGATTTTTGCATTCATTTACATTTGTTGTGGTTTATCCCTTGCCATAGAGAAATTTTCCTCATAACAGAATTGGAGACCATACTGGGGATAAAATATTTTTTTTGGGGGTTTGGAGTGTTTTTCTCCTTAGATTGCTCTTGTTCATATTGAGTTTCTTGTCATATGATTGCTTGACAGCCTTTGTTCACTCTTAATATGAGTTTCTTAGCCTTCTCCTTATCCTAGTTGTGTTTTGACACATATACGCCGGTTTTTTCTTGACATTCGCATACATATGCATGTTGTACTTCTGCAAGCTACATGCATACATGCTTTTCCCTTGAATAGTCGTGTACATCAACCTCTGTTGCTTGATTGTTGGGTTTGGTGGTTGTTGGGTAGGTTTTTATGATTGTTGAGTCTTCTTGGGTCCCTGTGGTGACTATTAAGTGTCTGTGGAATGACAGGAAACCGATCTTTGGTTGAATTTTTTGGCGGTGTCTTTCTCATCATATTTTCATTTTGATTGTCCTTGCACCTTGGGCTGGGTATTTTTCTCCTTGATATCCTACTTGGGTTATCTTTGTCTATACACAGTAGAGTCTTTATATCAAGTTGTTGTTCAATCCTTGCATTTTCATTCTCTTATATTGAAAATACAAAAATATTAGGCATTTTACATTGATTGGCATTTTGATCTCTTGAGTCTTTGTAATTTATCTTAGTGCATGTAAAGAAAGATTGCATTTTATTTAGAATTGTAGAATTGAATTGAAAATTGCATTTTTAAAAAGCATGTCATTTATTAGAAATTGAAGTTAGGACTTTCCATTGTATTCATATTCATTTATTTTACTTGCTGAGTCATAACATCACTAGTTTCATGACCACACATTGTGAGTAAGCAAGGCCATTAAAATTAACGCTATAATTTAAAATTGATTAGTAACGATTTTATTTTCTATGATGCACAAACTAGCTTAGGATTTAGAGCCTTGGAATAGGATTTTGTGAGTAAAATTCTCCAAGGCTATTAAATCAACATATGTGTCTGACTAAGGGAGTGGATAAATCCATTGTATAGTCGGTAATATCATAAGGCTCCGCTTACACCAGATTTAAGAACGAGGTCGCATGAGGTTGGTTGAAGGGATATCCCCTCGATACCTTCTTAGCGTCAGATATATTTCTGGGGATCTATTCGTATATGGGGATCTTGCTAGTGCCCTTACCTCCGTGAGAGGCGATGATTTCAAGGTTTCGGGCTTTGCTACCCTGCCCATATGGTGGACCTAACTTACAATTGTTCACATGTGCATTGGTTATACCATGGTTACATAGTTTCTTGACTTAGGTACCACATAGGTTACTTGCAGGGATTATTCTGCAGGTACCTTGGGTCAGATAAGGGTCAAAAAACACACAACCTTTATGGAGGATTACCTCTCCAGGAGGATCTGACCGACTGCTTCTTAAGCCCACAAGGGCCCTTATAACTGACTATGTTTTCTCCAATATTCAGCATCAGAGTCTCAGGCCCCTCTTGGGAGAGGCATACCTACTTTATAAAGGGATGTCCCTTTCAACCACTTTATCATGTTTGTGTGCATAGTTGGCCTTTTGATTATTTTTCGGTGTGCTCTTTGATTATTAGTAGACCTTTGAGATTTTATATCGTGCTTTGAGTTGTCATTATCATGGATAGTGGAGTTCTTGTGAATCCCTCCTTTACCGATACCCCCCCATGATGTTCACTGATTTCGCGGGGATGAATCTATCCAATTTTCATAATGTTATGCAAAATTATGACACTCGGTCCATGCCTTGGGTCTCTAATCATTTTTCTATTGATATGACAAACGTGCCTTCACCCTTTCCATCCTCTCCCTGGCCCACTTATATGAATCCTAGTTTTGGATCTGGGGGCACCATGCCCCCGCCGTCTACGTCTTCATTTGATAGGATTCATGTCCCTCTACCGACTCTCACTGTGGGAGGCTGGAACCTCCCCTCTTATGGATCTAGTCCTAGCCATGTTTTTTAAGGAGCCAATACTCAAATGGGTGGTTATTCTACTTATTACACCCCATCTATGTATCCTTCGTCTTCCATGCTAGTTCTTACGAACACTTTTCCCATGGCAGATTAACATAT
>JASDQU011401160.1:0-15548 GCA_032191745.1 Picea mariana
GTAATAATGGGAAATTGGTTGAGAGAAAAGTGGATCTGTAATTATGAGATTCTTATCTTCTTTTCAAATCTCTCATGTATAAAAGAGAGTGCCCTCTCTTCATGAGAAGGGGAGATTTTATTATGATGTAATATTGGTTCTCAGAGAGAATTATTGTTATGTAGATTGGGAGAGAATTATTATTATGTAGATTGAAGGAGAATCATTATTATGTTGATTAGGAGATTTTATTATGATGTAGACTGGATTCATGAAAAGACTCTTTTTGTAAACCTACTTGTTGGAGATCAATACAAGTTTGAGTTCAGTGATTTTGTCTCTCTTAGAAGTTAGCATCTGGTGATCTAAATCTTCCATGTTGGCATTGACAAGGGCCATTGATCTAGCGTGGTAAGCTTATTGTAAATTTTTAGTGTAGATTTTTATTTCATGTATTTGTTATTTTGATTTCATGTTATTTTGTTTGATTTCACTGTTCTAATGTGTTGCAAAGTCTGGTAATGCAGGAACAATTGGATCTCCATATTTCACCATACATGAGCTTTAATGGAGCATCCTACTTGTTAGTTTAGTTGTTTTAGGAGATAGAATCAAATTTCATCTTTTCTTTTCATAATCCATCAATGAATAGTTCCATCACCTGAGCAAGAGATTTTGTTTGTTTATGAGTTTTTCTTTCCATATTTAGAGTTGTGTGAAGATTGTTATTGTTAAGAGTGTGTTGTTTTCTAAATGGTTTTATTATCTAATCTATACTAAACAGACATAGGAACCTATCTGTTATCGGCGCATATAGTGCATCAACTCTACTGATTACGAATCTCGGTTGATAATTTATGTTTGGTAATATATTATGCAAATAATTTCACTAACAAAGATCACAGGATCGACCTCATTGCACCAAGAATCAAGGTTTCTTATGTTCTACTCAGTAGAGTGCTTAATACCCATGGTGTATGACTGGTGCACCTCACTACTGGATAACATGAAGAGCCAGTTGACAAAATGAAAACAGGGTAGTAAGAGGAACTTCGGCTTCACTTCTATATTATTTAGATTTTTCTTTGAGTAGGTTCCAGGTTTGGGATGTAGTGTTGAGATCATTCCATGTGGACCTCATGATCCATCCATGGCACGATGGACTGAGGTGATGAGATGACAGGGGGGAGGTAGGGTGCCCACAACTTACAATGATAACTTCTTATACTAGTGGAAACGACAGGTCATAGCTCTGGATGACTATCGTTACACAAGGATTGACTTTAGAGGGGACCCTAGCATGCCATTACCACCAGGGACTGCCTACGAAGACATAAGTACGTCAATTTTTTTTAAATATTTCATTTTTTTCTATTTTTGTATAGGAAAAAAAATATATTTTTGGATGATGTTTAAGTACTAATTAGACATGTATGTGACACAAACATAGGTCCATGATGACCAGATGAAATTCCATGACATCGTCAGAGGCACCGGGGAGATGAGGAATTAGGAGGAGATGCAGAGAGGGTCCTTCAAAGCATGTAGAGAAACCTATCTCATTTGACACAAAGGATTTCAATGGTTCAGGTGGAGGATCTATTGGAGGCTATGCAACGATAGGTGGTAGGCATGCCCTGAGCTTGGGTGCAAATCTTTTAGTGTCTTTCACACGTCGTAGTTTTCTATCATGACACTCATCCGGAACCACAGGCGTAGATGTCATGACTTTTGTATGATCGACTGTATATGTGTATTGAGGGTTTTAGCCCCAATTTTGTACTATAAACATCATATTGTTTTTTAAAATATATATAAAAACATGGTTCTTCGGCTCTACTTATGTTACAATTGTACATTTATGAGAATGTTTTCTTTTCTTTAGTTATGTGACAAATGTCAATCTAAAATTAAATTAGCATATGCATCGGACACATAATTAGAACTCCTAGGTATGTGATGATAAGTAATAAAATCAAAATTTCGTTCCAAAAGTCGTACCCATAGAAATATTTGGAGTAACGTAGGGTCACGCACATGGTAACTATCGTTCAACTGACATACTACTAATTGGGAATCCAGGTGAACCTCCAAAGAGAGAATACCATGTAGAATGGCATCGTGCAAAAGTTCTATAATGGCATTATATTCATCCACATTATTCATGGATGGCCCTAGGCATACGTCACCTGAAGACACCAATAGACCCTTGGGTGAGTAAACAACCCAAGTGGAAGAATCCAAGTTCTGCGTATGATGACTAGCCCCATCTGCAAATCCTAAGTAGACCAAAGACTTCGTTTACATCTGCCAACCAAGGGAAAACTCAATAAGAAAGATGAAGATAAAAAATAAAGGGAAAAGATATATACACTAAATTACATTAGTATACAAAGAGTTACGCCCAAGATTGGGGCTCAACCGTAATATCTTTTCAAGTAGAGACCATTCCTGGGCTCATCCAACATGTTCCCTTCATAATATTCTAATTCATAGGCTCCTTTTTATAAGACACGTCGCACAATATAGGGACCATGCCACATGGTTTTGAAATTTCCTGCCCCCGGTGGTTCTTTGGCTTGATCATATAGAAGGACCAAGTCACCCTCAACGTACAACCAAGGATAGAAAGACTTATCGTATTGGACATTGGCACATATTGTATTTTCTTTGATAGTTGTAGAGGTGTCTCGATGTTGCTTATCCATACTCTCTAGGTGTACGATGTGTCATTTGAGATCAAAAGTGTCAAGTAGGAGCACAACTGCCAATATAAGAGAAGGAATTTTGCATTCAATAGGTAATATCAACTCCACACCATCTACTAACTGGAAAGGAGAAAAAATAGTGGTAGTCTTGATCAAGGTTTGGTATGCCCAAAGTGCGAGATATAGCATGATATGCCAATTAGATTTTCTTTGGCTGACAATTTTCTGCAAAATGGTCTTGAGAGACTTGTTCACGGCCTCTACTTGTCCATTTTCCTGGGGGTAGTAAGAGGAAGAATGACCATGCTTAAACCCTAGTTTAGATGCTAGTTCTTCCATCATTTCATTCTAAAAGTGACTGCCATGATCAGTGACAATCTCACTTGGGATTTTGAACCTGAATATAATTTGATCAAATACAAAGAAGGCGACAATCTTCCCGTCAGATTTAACTATAGGCATGGCCTCAACCCAATTAATAAAGTAGTCTATGGCCACAATAATGTATTGATGCTCCCTAGCTGAAGTTGGGTTGCAATCCACAAAGTCGACCCCCCACTTGGTGAAGGGACTAATAGTAATGAATGGATGGAGAGGGGTTGGATGCAAGTGCATTTTTCGAGTGAACACTTGGAAGGGGTGACACTTCTTAATCTCTTCAATGTAATATTTAAATATAGACGACCAAAAATAATTGTCTTGCAAAATTTTTTGGGTTGTCGCAATCCCAGATATATGACCACCACAAGCCCCACTATGGCAGTTGTTTAGAAAAAAATCAGCGTCTTCATGAGTTAAACAACAATGCAATATATTTTCTACTCCTTGATGATACAATGTGTCACCAACGATAAGGTATTTCTTAGCTTGCTATCATATACATCGTCGGTCATCTCGTGAGAGATGTTGAGGGAACTTCAAAGTTTGAAGATAGAGAACAATGTCTCCATACTAGGGGTCAGACAACGAGACAAGAAAAATGTGTTCATCCGCAAATGAATCAACATGAATAACATCCTCGTCTAAATGAGGGAAGTCAGATATTAACTCTGCAAAGACTAGTGATTTCTTGGATTTCACAGAAGCGAAATCGAGATCAAATTCTTATAGATTGACAATCTGTTTATTGTACTTTCGCCATATGATATGCCTGGTAAAGACGTATTGAAATGGATTGACATTAGAAACCAGCGTAGTTTTTCAAAGAAATATATAATGTCTTAACCGTTGAACTGCATGAACGACAACCAAAGATATGTTTTAAACTTGAGAATATTTGAGTTCAGGACCGACTAAGTTTTGACTAAGATAGTAAATGATGTGCTCACGAAGCTCGTCCTCCTCCTGAACCAAAACCATACCAATCGTCCCTTCAGACACAGTGACATAAATAAAGTAATCTCTATTGTAGTCCGACAACTTTAGCAGAGGCATTGATACCAAGGATTTCTTCAAAGCATCGAAGGATTCCTGGGCTCTCTCATCCTAGATAAAAGGAGTGTCCTTCTTCAAGAGATGCATGAAACCCTTAGTAATATTGGCATAGTTCATTATAAACTATTGTAAAACGTTAGCTTTCCCCTGTAAACCTTGAAGTTGTTGAATAGTGCGCGGGGGAGGCAATCAAAGTATTGCCTCAACCTTTAACGAATCTACCATGATCCCAATATCAGAGACTAAAAATCCTAGAAGATGACCTGACCTAACGCAAAAGATTCATTTATGAGGGTTCAACCGAATGCGATAATAATGACATCTTTCAAAGACTAGACGAAGGTGCTTAGGGTGATCCACTCTCTTACGGGAGTGAGTAGCAAGATCATCAAGATAGGCCTTGAATGTATGCTTGAGATCATGAAATGTGAAGGTTATAACACTTTGGAAGTTTTCTCTGGAATTTTTAAGGATGAAAGGCATCTTCCGGTATGCAAAAGTACCCCAAGGAAAAATAAATGTCGTCTTATGTTGATCCTCGGGTTTAATCTGAATTTGGTTATACCCTGAAAATTTTTCCATGAAATAAAAAAATGCAGTCCCTACACACTCATCGAGAATATGATCAATGAAATGTGTTGGGAAGTTGTCCTTAGGATAGGCCTTGTTTAGGTCACGAAAATCCATGCATAAACGGATGGTTCCTTGCTTCTTATTCATAGGAATGGGATTGGATACCCATTCAATCAAGGGAATCGAGTAGATAAAGCTATCATTAAGTAGATTCTCTACCTCTAGCTTAATAGCAGGGGCCTTCTAGGGATTGACATCTCTAAGACATTGTCGAACATGATTAACATCTGGGTAAGTTTTAATATCATATTCAAAAATTCGAGGGTCGATTCCTGACATCTCTTCATATGAACAAGAAAATACATATCAGAATTTCTTGAAGAGTACAGTGTAGATCAAAATTTCCTATGGCGAACAATCCACACCGATTTATACATTTTCAATATTTCCAGGGATACGAGAGATATCGATGGCGACGGTAGGTGAGATACTCACCATGTTTTCTTCATCATAAATGTCGTTCGTATCAAGTCTAACCACGATGTGACTAACTATCTCTCTCAAAGTAAATTTAAAGTCATCTTGTTCGATTCTAGCAAGATCTGGGAGAATATAAGAGAGATGATGCATATCATCCCAAGGTTTGTCAGAACCATTCATGGCCTCTACGATAGATTCATATGAAGGTAAGTATCATCAAGGAAGTCATGTGAACAAGACAACAAAGTGGCCCACACGGGCTCTAGAACATGATCCTCCTCATCCGTCTACGAGGTAATAGGATTGGTATCAGCGAAAGAGTTAAGAACAACTTGATATGCTATCTCCACTATCGATAATGGCATGGCCATTCTAGTATGTGACTAACCTTCACAAGATGCAATCGAGGAAGGTAGTGTCCAAGGATCATTAAAATAGGAAGTTTGTAAAGGAACGGACCTCTTTGATGAAATGGGCCTACTGGACATGGCATAAATATGGTGTACGAGTGCCATTAAGTCAAAGGTACCCATAAGGGATGAATACAGTTCGACACCCATTTTCTCAGTTGTTGGCTGAGAACTGTCGACCACGGGGATCGACGGTCCAATGAATGCACCGGGGCTAACATACACAAAGTAAAACTGATCGATCACCACAGTCTTCCCATCATGAGGAAAACAAAGAGTATGGAAGATAGATGGTATGATTGATGTCATAGCATAAGTCCAATTGCATCTTAGTAATAATTTATAATCAAGGGGCGCATCAACCACCTAGACATCCACCTCTAAAGTATTCCTACCTAACTGGACCAGAAAGGCAGGAAGAATACCATGAGAGTGAAAGGAATGACCGTCAAAATCAGTCAACATGGTTGGAGACTGAGAAAAATTTGGAGAGTTGAAGGCTTTCCAATAGACTAGGGACATCACACATGTTGCAGTGCCTTCATTGACAATAGTATGCTTGATGGTATATTTTGAGTAACCCACGTGGAGTTGGAATGCCACATGGTAAGGAAAGTGAGGCTTCACATCTATAACGTCAAACTTGATAACTTTAGAGCCACTAGGATCTAGAGCTCCTAACATAGATAGAAAGGCATTTCTCTATGAAGGACATGTCTAGAGTACCTCTAGAGTCGACATCGCACAAGGGCTTTGCCCAGGTCCTCAACAATAGAGTAATTATGGGTGGCTCTAGCATCAGGATTTTGGGTAGAGCTCTTGAGTACTCCTTTCAGAATATCAAACGGTGGCTCTGGTTTTTTGATCTGTAAAGGCGTATCTAGAGGAGGAGACTCTAGACTAGGTACAGTTTGTGGAGAACTGTAATCGCGAGACCAAGTGGCTACATTAACCTCAGATTTGACCATATTGATGCATAAATGGTCATCATCTTCCGTTGATGGGTTTTGACTCCCACTCACCACATTTCCTGCATTCAAGGAGCTCGAGGCCATGTGCTAGTTATGTGGAAAAGGATTCATCAACACGACGAATGGTAGAGATAAAATACTTGCAGTTTCCATAAGTTTGGGCATAAGTGGGTAAGGTGATCATATGCACAAAGCTTATAGGGAAATTTCACTTTTTGCCTTTCTTTCTTTCCCTCAGCATCATTATTATTTGTCTTCTCATTATTACCATTTTCCTTGGGTTTATTATTATTCTTCCCACCCTTACGATTATTATTACGTCCTTTCTTCTTATTCCCACCTGGTTGTTGGTTACCATTTGGGCTGGTCAATGATTGCATGGAATGTACATCCGTCGACTGAGTGGGATTGGAAGACACAAAGGAATCTGGCCCTCATACATACTAGTTTAGAGACAACTCTTTCAAATGTATTTTCACCGAGTCTACGGATTTCACATTTGCGGAGCCTACAATGACATCGGCATGAGGTCCGAGATTTTGTCTAGGGTCATAGTTCAACCTCGGTGCATCTAAAAGAATCCTGTATAACATCCCATACTGAGCATATATAAGATCTAATTGTTGGGCTTTGAATATCATCTCTTCCTCAGATGTAACCCTGGATGTAGAAACATCCTTTGAATTATAAGGTTGTAGAGACTTAAGGAACCACTCTAGCAGGAATTCCAGGGGTATACAAGTCTTGATCAAGCTCTTATGTCTATGCCACTCATGGATGTGATCTGAGATATGATTGGTTTTTTCTTGACGTAAGTTTGACAGAAGTTCTAAGCCAACATCGTAACGAACCGACAATTGGAAGTGGTTAAGGAAGACTAACACCATCTGACTAAAGGTTTTGTATGCCCCCCTTGGTAGATCGATATACCATTTCAAAAAAAAACCCATGAGGGTGCGTTGAAACAATCTTAACTAAATAGAATCATCGTTAATGGAATTCAAAGAGCACCAAAGGTGAAAAGTAGTAATGTGATCACCCAGATCTTCACCATGCTTGCCTTTGAATTTTGGAATATCTAAAGGAAGCTTGGTGGGAATGGGAGGCCATGTAGGATCATGGAACATGGGATCATTCATCAGCTTAGACAAGTCTAGAAGATTGAGCGTGGCCAAAAAAGGGAGACGGGGTTGTGGCATCTGGCCCCAAGCTCCCTATAAAGATTGTGGTTAGGGAATCATAGCCCATCCAAGGTTCTAGTAAGCACCATGGCCCTGTCCAAGATTATAAGACCCTCCTTCGGATTGATTCATAAAATTTTGGTTAGCCACCATTCCAATAGGAATGTTTTGATGAGGATTATAAAAAATTCCCCCAGCCGGAGTGGCTCTGGGTTGGGGGTTTCCCAAGGAATGAAAATAACCTCCTCCAAGTGTAAATCTGAAGGATAAAGGTGGATTTGTCATGCCAAAAGTGTTGGTCGAAATCGATACATAGGATGTGGGAGTAAAGGATGGACCATAAGCAATATCTTGTCCTCCAGGTTGGTTACTCCATTCATAAGTAATAGGATTATACCCAGGATTAAAAGGAGGAATGCCTCCAACAGTAGGATTTGTTTGAGGGACATGAGTGCCACCAAACGAGAATGGAGTATAAGGAGGATTTGTGACCCCAAGTCCAATGCTAGCATTAGTGCCATCTTTTGGGATGGAGTTTGAAAAATGCGATGTGAAATTCAACATACCATAGGAAAAAGGACTAGAGGCCATAGGGATAGACTGAAAATTATATCCCAGTGAGTGACCCAGGTTTGTGGCTATAGGTTGCGCATTGACTATAGGGCGGGCAATGGTGATGATAGAAACCTCCAACACTACAACCATTGTGGTTCAAGGTGTCTAAGGGGTATCGTTAACTATAGTAGGTATGGGAGTCAAAGGGCTCCCAATAAATTGGTGACTCAATTCAGTACTCATCCTTGTATGATAAGAAGTTTGATAAGTGGAGGTGTGTCTACCACGTTTGATAACTCTACAACTTTTAGAAGAAAAACAATCAAAATGCAGTGGTAAATGTAACTAGTGGTGAGCCCTGTAGGGAAGCTGGTCTAGCTCCACGATGACTCAAGACTCGAGCTATAAAAAACAATTCTTAAGGCCAACTAGTAATCAAAGAGCACACCAAAAATAATCAAAAGGCCAATATGTGCACAAACAGGATAAAGTGGCTAAAAGAGAGATCCCTCTCTAAAGTAGGTATTCCTCACCCAAGATGGGCCTAAGACTCCTCTACTAAAGATCAGAGGTAACATAATCAGTTACAATATCCCTCATGGGCTTAACAACCATTCGGTCAGATCCCCTCAGAGAGGTAATCCTCCATAAAGGTTGTGTATTTTTTGACCCTTATCTAACCCAGGGTTCCTGCAGAATAATCCCTGCAAGTAACCTATGTGGCACCTAAGTCAAGAAACTAAGCAACCATAGTATAACCAATGCACAGGAGAACAGTTGTAAGTCAGGTCCACCATATGGGCAAGGTAGAAAAGCCCGAAACCATGAAATCACCGCCTCTCACATAGGTAAGAGCACTAGAAATATCCCCATATACAAATAGATCCCTAGAAATATATTTGATGCTAAGAAGGTATCGGGGGGATATTCCTTCAACCAACCTCACACGACCTTGTGCTTAACTCCAGTGTGTTAGATAATCGATAAAGGTGTCGTATATTAGGCTCTAAATTAGGAGTATAGTTAGAAGATTGTTAAGATTGAATTTATTGTAAATGGACACTTGTTTATTTAATAAGTGATACATAACTAGAGTTTGTTAGGACATTTAACTTATATATAGCTCATTGCAAGAGTGTCGTGTAGTTCGGGTGTAAACTCTTGCAAATTCTCATATGTAATTTATTTTCCTATTTTATAAAAGTGTGTGTCTGAGGACATATTATTGTGGTATCAGAGGTCCAATAATGCTTATGAACTGAGAAGGATATTCCAGCTGATCTGAAGAGGATATTTCAACTCTAAAGGCCAGTGCACTTCATCAGTAAATTGGTCATTTTATTTTATTTTTTAAAGAAAAAGAAATGTTTTTGTTTCTGCACTTATTTCATTGCTCCATTTCTGCATTTTTTTTGTTTCTGCAAGAAAGACTACACCCATATATATCAGAAAAACACTACTGAAATAACCAAGACACTATTGTTAGTGCTAACAAAAATTGTTTGCAATTTTTTATTGTCAATCTATGCTTTCTGATCCATTTTAGGCTGCTCAAAATGAAATCCCAAATTCGCTCCCATATGATAGTCAATATATTTCAGTGTTACCTCAGCACATTTTTTTTTAATATCTTAGTGTGAATCCCAGTAGGCATATGTAATTCCTGGAAAATTAATAAACAATGATGTAATTCCTGTAATTCCTGGCAAATTAATGAGATTGTAGTGCAGTGAGCGTGGATCGAACACACGACCTTCAATGATGTGATTCGACATAGAGTCGTATGAAGTATCCTTCCCATTTCTTTATATCCAGCAAACTTGAGACACAGGTTATATCTCACTACGTGACAGATATTTATCCAAATCTTGTTTCCTTATTGTTTACACCTACTCTGGAGACATTGCAAAGCTACACATTCTAGATAACTTTCAAAAGTTGAAACACAATTATAGACGATGAGGCCTGCTTGAAGCCCGAAATGTTGTGTATGCCTGTCTCGGTAGCTATCTTGACATACCTACTGGCGGATTAATCTTTGGGCGTGACTTCAATTGGTTTTTCGAGTGTTCTCATTAAAAGGAGTCATTCTTTCATGAGGCTATCTTGAGATATGCAATTAGATCCACCCATTCTTGAGGCTTCTTCAGACCAGGGAATACCATCTTAGTTCCAAATTGAATGCCAAAGATCCCATGCAGATTTGGCCCTTGTTTGTGTATGACACCCTTGTCAACCGTATCACATTGCGCGCATTTCATCTTGAATATCTTCTCAGTGATTTTGGTGTTGTCTGGAGGAGCCTCCGAGAAGGTCTCTCTTGATAAATCTGACTGATAAATTGCCATTATTAATTATGTTCAGTACTTAAAGGTCATCTAGATAGCCATCTTCCATCAGCCAGCTCGATGAAACTTGATGCCATACCTGAGCGAATATTGATGCCATACCTGAGTGAATCTTGACGTCATTGTCTGTGAAAACAATGGTGGAGTCGATACATTATCATTTCCAACAAATTCATGTTTTTATGAATTTGTTTCTCGAGTAAAATGTACAATTTTCACTCTAATAATAGAGATGAATAAAAATAAAGTGAGAGAGAGATGGCAGTGTGAATATTGATAAATTTAAAGGAAAAGAAGAGCAATGCAGAGTCGAAAATACATGCCAGAACCTGTCATCGACCAGAAGCAGTAGAAGTGTCCATATCAATCACCATCAGTTTGAGCATCCAATGCTCTATCATTGATATAAAAAAAAATTGGGGGGGTAACAATTTTTTTTTTGTAACTCAAAGTATTTCTTACTTTGAGGGGGGGTGATATTTTTTTTTCTACTACAAGAGCATTGTAAAAGGTAAAATTTTGAAAGTTACCTAGAATTTGACTAGAGCCAAGTGCAAAGCTTAGTCATTTTTCTCCTGTTTCAGTGACTATATGAGGGTCAAGGCCAAGCCCCTATAGATCATTTTTTGTGTGATGTGTCTGGTGTGTTTCTCTTCTTGATATATTTTTCTTGATTCTTTTTTGGTTCGAAGATTCAACACTACAATGTCAAATTTAATTAATTTGTTCTTTGACTCTGATAAACTTGAAGGCACAAAATCATACAAGACATGGAAACGTCTCATTGAAAGTACTCTCATTTACAATGAACTTTGGCCTGATATATGTAATGAAGATACTAAGCCAAATAAGCCTACAGATGAAGCTACATTAGCAAAATTGGAAGTTAAAAATGCCAAAGTATTAGCACTCATTAAATCTTCAGTTAATGATGAGATGTATGTTCACATTGAAAATACTACTGATGGATGGTGTACTTTTAAAATTTTTAAAGATTTATTTGATACCCAGCCCGAATCAAAGAAATTTGATCTTCAATTAAAGTTGCTCCAACATAAATTGACTGAAGGAGGTGATGTACATGAATATATTTCCAGACTTAAGAAGATTAAGCAGGAAATAAATGTTGGTTTTCAAGCAATAGATGATAGTTTCATGACCACAATTTTAATTGTTGGATTTCCTTCTTCCTATACACATTTTTTGGAAACTTTACAAGTAACTGGAAATTTATACAAGCTTACGTTTGATGAGTTAAGTGAAATGTTATCTCAACACAACAAAACTTTTGGAAAGAAAAAGCAAGTTAGGGAATATGTTATTTTCACAAAATCCAACACAAGTAAATATTCAAGTGATGGTTCTAGAAGCAGAGGAAGAGGACATTTTGTACAAGGTCATGGTCGAAGCCAAAGTAGAGAAAGCAATTTTTCAAACAAGAGCAATTTTCAAGGCGGAGGAAACAGTCAAGGAAGAGGGTATTTTCAAGGAAGAGGAAATAGTCAAGGCAGAGGCTATTTTCAAGGCAACAGTCAAAGAAGAGGACAAACTCCACACAGAGGTCAAAGAAGAGGCAGAGGACAGAATTCAGGCAGAGGAAGAGATTTCAGTCAAATTGTTTGTAAAATATGTAACAAAGTTAGTCATTATGCAGAAGAGTGTCGAACTTCCATTTATAAAATTTCCATGTTTCATCAAAACACAACATAGTTTGCAAATGATTGATATGATGATGGTTCAAAATATGTCTTTACCTCATCTTCAGCATTACAGATTTCAACCGATTTTCAAAGTGATTACGAAGATGCTTGGATTCTAGATTCAAGAGAATCTCAACACATGACTTTCAGATATGACTTCTTTTGGAATTTTCAAGAATGTCATCTTAATTCCATCTTTCTTGCAAATAATACCAAACATACTCCTTATGGAAAAGGTGTAGTTAATGTTTATTTACCTGATATTGGAGAACAGATGATTTCAAATGTATGGTATGTACCCACCTTTAAAAATAATTTGTTGTCTTTAGTCACAATTCCATAAGCAGGACATCAGGTGATTATGGAAGATGTCTTAGTTAAGATTAATTCAGTCAAACAGAATATGAAAATAGTGATGACAGGTTATGAAGATGGAAAACTGTTAAGGATGAAAGGGACAGCTACTCCAAGGCATTCAAACTTTGCAGGAGCAGTAAGTACAGGTATTTCACCTATAAGATTGTGGCATGTGAGATATGGACATCTCAATTTTGAAAGTCTCTCTCAATTGCAAAAACAAGGGATGGTTAAGGGACTTCCAACTTTCAAAAAGGAAAATTCAAAATGTGAAGGATGCATTTATGGAAAACAAAGTCAAGAGAGTTTTCCAATAGGTTCATGGCTGTAACATACCTGCTACCTAAATTTGAATTTTTACGGTCCTCTGTCGGACTCGAACCCCTAAATAACCATGGAGACCCAGCATGAGCTGGCTCTTTCTCTCTCCTACATGGCCTTCTGCACCTTGACCGTAGTCTTCCCTGATCCTAATTTCAGGTTATCGGGGTTTTGTCTTTCCCGTTGTCAAGGGTTCTTGTACTCTGTAATTCACGATGGCCGATGAACTCCTTTTTGGCCTTAGCCCCTCCCTGGATAGGCTCCTAGTCCACATGACCGTGTACCCAAGACCTCCACCTTATAGATTTTCCTTTCATTGGGGTTTTAGGATTTCTAATATCGAAGTGCATATGCACCTTGGATCCGCGATCCTCTGATTCCCAATGCACCCCTTTAGCGTTAGCCCTCCTGACTATAGGCCTCGAACCATATGACCGTTAACCTGTGACCACAGTCTTATCTCTTATTGGAGTTTGGGGTTTCGTGTGTCGAAATGCACCAAACCTCTTGTCAATGGAATCCCTGATTTCTCGATGCACGGATTCTTGATTTCATGTCACCAGGAAGCCCTTCCTCCGTAACCAAAATCAATGGCGGTGAGAAGTCGCTGAGATCAACGATGCGTGATCTCCTTATCCACTATGTCGACACCTAGTTCCCACTCAAGGGGGCTTCCACTGCTCCAGATACGCTAACAATTGTCCCCCACTGATCGGGGTATCGTGTTTCATGGTTTCAAAGTGCACAAACCTCTTGTCATCGGGATCCCCGATTTCCTGATGACCCAAACACCAATAGACGACTTCCTTGTCGGGCCTTCCTCGATGGATCCGATCTATGATACATGTATCCTCGAGTGGACGGTCTCGATTCCTCCAGGATTTCGAGACTTTCGATGTCCCGGTTCTTTCGACCTCAGAAATCCCGATTTCCCGAATGTCAATATCCCGATGGCTCCATCTCTCTGACACGCATCCTAAATGGATGGATGGTCAAGATGAGCTCTCAGGGTTCGTGACTTATAGCGTCCCGATTCCCTCAACCTCAGGATCTCTGATATGCCAATGGCCAATATCCCGACTCTCTCCAGATCTCTGACACCTGTGCTAAAGGGATGGATGGTCCAGATGAGCTCTCAGGCTACGTCAAATGCCAACACAAAAAGTCACTTACTTGTCCGATCCGACGGCTAACGGGGAAACGGACCCAGATCTAACGGTCTAGATCTATTCTTCCTGTGCACACTCCAGGGACTAAAATCTTGGCATCTTAACCTGATTCAATGGACGACGGGATTTCTGATGAGATCCAGCGGCTCAGATTGTCCCACCTTGTGCAATCCTCCACTACTTCGTGGATGTGGAAAGATCCATGGTCCAAATGTTCTCCTGGGTCTTGGGATCTACGATCCCGATTTCCTCGTTGCTCATGAAGATGGAGGGAAAAAGGGGTAAGATATGTAATTCCCTCATTGCTTCCATCAATCTAATGGTCGTGAATGGATATGGGTCACCTGACGAAATCTCAGTCATCGATCTGTCACATATCCCTACACTGCTACCTCGGAACCTTAAGAGGGTCATTCCTCCTCGTATAGGGTTAATAAGACTTGTGCGTTCAAGTCCTTTTTCTGGTTTCTTGGTGAACCTTTCTAAGGAGGGAGTCTCTGTGATGAGATCTATACCGGGGCATTTCTAGAGGTAGATACGGATAAATAGCTTCCCGAGGACGGGCTGGAAGCCTAACTTAGTTCGAATCATGCCTAATTAAATTCATGTACCAACCTAAGCCATGCACGGTCTTTCTGTTATAAGCATATATCTAACATTACTTATCAAAACACTACACAGACATTCTTATACTGTAATTGTTCACCATTTCATAATTTATGAACATATATGTCAGCATATGAATTTCAAGATGCAATATGAGAAAAACACTTATCAGAAATAAATTCAGAAGTGGGTGCAACTGCTGAGAGGGGTTCTCGTTTCCACCCAACCGTAGGCTCAGCGAGTCCCAAAGGATTTACCACTAGCCACCCCTGAGCCAAGACCATGATGTTCTGAGACTGTGTCTCCCTGTCTTCCAGTGACCAGGAGCAAAGGTTGCAATCCTTCCTCTCTGCTATCACTCACTCTGCTTCCTCCAGAGTTCCCCTCACGTCTTCCCTTTCAATCGCCTCTACCATACGTCTTATCCTCTCACGAGGTTGTGTGTGGCACGATTACCCTTGTGCCAATCAGACCTGACGGCTCTACAGATGGGCGGTTTACCATCCCATTCCTCATCAAGCCATCTGCCTACCAGTCTACGAGGCATTGAGTTTCAGGTCCAGCTAGCTGCTTTTGGTTCTCTGGGCCAGTGGAATCCAAATATGGTATTTAATTCTCGGTGGAAGTTAACGCCACCTTTTCAGGTGCCTTCCACCGCCATCGTGGTCTCCTTTTCTGCACATCCCCTCATCAGCAGTTCTGCAATAAATTCAAAATGTTATTCACATTCATTGACCTCTTCCTCAAGGTCCATTT